>JAASFY010000120.1:0-39876 GCA_023334035.1 Globisporangium okanoganense | reverse complement strand
TCAAAGTATAAAGGATTTACAAAAATGGACGGTACATCTATTCTTTGATTGGTCCTTCGCTCCATATATCCAAACAGCGTTTTCTGAATTGCGAAGGAAGCAACCGAGCACGAAAAAATTGAGGTGCGGACAAACTTTTGCACCACTGTACATAGCCTTCGATATGTGCTCAAAAATGGGAGCACGGCTGTTGGAGGGAGATCTGTAATCCCGAAGGACCTATTTAGAGCACAACCATAGCTCGAAATACAAATATATTGCTTTTGCGTAAAACTCAGCGTGATGAGCTCACTTTGGTCTACAACAATGCTCTTTGTCCTAGTTGATCACAATACACAATACTTGAATTTACGGAAAGCATTGCCACTCTTCACCGCCCTCATTCAGCTCATTCATACAACCCAATGCCCAGGTGGCCTTTGCAAATCTTTAGGTTCTTCTGTGATGTCGCTCTTACTCCTCCAGAAAAAAAATCAGCATGCTTCCACCTCGACTCTGATCGCTCCAGTCGCGTAGTAACGTTGCCGAATCAATTCTATAGAATACGAGGAGGAAAATGGTCAGGATGAGATTAGCAAATTGCCACAGAAGGCGAGATAATCATAATGGAACACTTACCTGTCTTTGGTAGACACGATTGCGGAACCCTTGGTCAAAAAAAGTCGCCAATGCCGTTGTACGAGTGAGGCACGCTTCGCTCACACGCCTGTGCGCATTTTCTACGCCCACACGCCTATGGCGCATTTTACTTCGATTCCCCCGTGAACTGGAGATGTCTCGCGATGAACGACGCGCTCCGCAGCTGAGAAGAAACAAGTAGAGTGGCTGGTGAGCGGGGAAGGAAGCCTCAGCGGGGGTGTACCCGTAAGAGGTCGTGCTCTCAACGTTGGCGTTTCGCTGCGACACCAAGTACCGAACCACATTGAGCTCACCGTACGCAGCCGCAAAGAAGAGCGCAGTCTCGTTCTGGTCGCTCACGCCTTCGACGTCTGCGCCGTTCTCGCAGAGGCATTTCACCAGATCAAGATCCCCACTGCCAGCAGCGACGAGAAGTGGTGTCAGCTGAAGGTTCACATCAGTGATCCTGAACGATCGGGTCGCGTTCACATCTGCTCCATTCCTTAGCAACAACTTCACATCCCGGCGGATGTCGTTCATCATCGTTTGATACATCAGGTCGGGCTGCTGATCTTCTTCACCGCATTGTCGATAGCCAACATGGGCGAGAAGCACGCGGACGATTTCGCTGTTGGCTACATTTAAGGCTCCTCTCAGTGCGCTGGAAAAATACATCGCAGTGTCTTGATGCGATCCCATGGCTTCCGCCAAGTACTCGACAACGTCCGCATATCCATTGCTCGCTGCCATCGAGAGAGCGCTGGTCCCACTATCGCTTTGCCATAGCACGTCCGCGCCATTCTCGCACAGGAACTGCACGACGTAGAACTTGCCCGACGCGGCTGCATCGCAGAGTGGTGGCGGAGTTTGCTGGCTCGTCTGGTGGTTCACTGGCGCACCTGCACGAACTAGCAGACGCACGATCTCGATGTCCCCATCTCCGGCTGCTACTGCCAACGGAGTCCGACCAGAGCGACTTTCAGCGCGTATGTTCACATTGGGCGCCACTTCCAGCAGGAAGCGGACAACATCGGGGAAGCCATGATAAGCAGCCATGTGCAGCGGCGTTTCAACATGCAGTCTGGTGGTCGCGTTAAAGTCTGCAGCGTTGCCGCAGATCCGATGCACAGCATGCAGCATCTCGACTCTGTTGTACTCGACCATCATGTGGATAGCCGAGTATCCGTCACGAACCGTCATCATGTTGACATCCGCTCCAAGCGAGAGCAGCAGCTCCGTGGCAGCGAGCTGGTTGCTTGCAATGGCGTTCCACAGTGGACTTTGATCGCCTCCGTACCACCCGTTTACCTTCGCTCCGCTGGACACGAACAATTTCATCATTTCGATGTTGCCCCGCCCTGCCACGGTGTTTAGGCAATCTCTAAACTCGTAAGAGCCGAGAACTCCCAAACCAATGAGATACCGAATCATGCGTAGGTTTTCGTTCTTGAGCGCGCACTCGAGGACTTCCAGCAGTAGACGACTGTTGTCAGCGAGATCGTCGGGTCGGGTCTCAGTCAAACATTGAATGCTCCGAAGCCTTCCCTCTCTTACAGCAACGCACCACACACTGTCGCTTGACTTGCCAGTCTTTGAGTAGGTGCTGGCACCCGCGTCGAGCAGGTATTTCACAATTTGCAGATCTCCATAGCGCACAGCTTCTACGAGGGGGTCGCTCTCACTGTCGTTGGAATCTTCTTCGAGTGCATTGTGGTCAACCAGCCACTTGACGACCTTGAACTGTCCATGTCTGCACGCGACGGACAGCGGCGGCATTCCTTCCGAGTCGTAGTTTCCGCCGACGCACGCACCATGGTCTACAAGCAGCTTCACAACCGCCAGCTGGCCATGTTCACACGCGATCGAGAGGGGAAGAAGGCCGTAGTAGCCTCTCACCTGGGCTTCCACCTTCACGTGGTGGTTTAGGAGAAAGTGCACGCCATCCAGATCTCCCTTGACGATGCTCGCCTCGAAGAGCGTCGGCGGCGGCTCGGACGCGTTGTACGCCACGAGACTAGCGTGGTGCTTGTAGACAGTAGCCTTCACCGTCGGATCGCTCGTCTCGTACGCCGCGAGCTCGCGCGCGACGCACTGGTGTAACTGCGCTGGCGTCCCTGTCGCTGCTGCAGGGCATTCGTCGGCTGCGGCTGGGCCAAGCGCATCACCACCAGCCGCAGTGTCGACTGCACGCGCATCGCCTCCTTCTCCTTCTTCATGGGGGAGACCGTGATTCTGCCCGTGAGCCTGACTGTCGTTCGCCGACGGGCGAGCGCCGCCAGCCACAAGCCACTTCCTCATGTTCATTCGGTAATTAAACACTGGCCTGCAAAATATAGCCTGCGACAACGTGACGTCCAGAAAAGATCGCTGTCTGAGTATTTAGATTTTTCTAAATCTGAATATGATCTGAACTGAATCCATTTCTTTTCACTTGGCTGTCGAGGGCGACCTCGCGATGTACAAGACACACAGCTCCGATGCATTATATGCAGTTGTTCAGTACCACCACGACCTCCACGTGTGCGTCTTGGGCTCATGTCCAGTGACGACATCGCTTTTCGAAGCAGGTATCAAGAATTAGAGTAAAGAGTTTGGTCCGAATGTTGTTGGGACGATAACGTGTATACGATTGGCGACAAGTTTGAAGTGTTACGTGGCTCGTGGCTATGACGCAGGTTCGACGTTATTCACTACTTGGTGTCGGAACAGAGTTGGATGTTGTAAATGTCTTGAGTACGGCCTCGTACGGGCTCAGTCCGCCGATGCCTCAACCCATTCTGGCAGCCATGACCAAATCTCAAAGTACCGGAAAACTCTGTCGCAGAGGCGCCGTGTCGACCGTTTGCTTCGAGGAGATTTGTAGCTAGAAGTGTGTAGGATCAACAAGTTGCGTATTTTTGTTGTTGTTGTTGAAGTCAACTCTGGCAGCAAACTCGCAACGAGAAGAACTCGGAGAAGAAGAACCACCCGAATATCATCTCAATCGACGTGACGAAGTGTGAGAGGTGGCCAACGACCCCCCTCCCTCCCCCCACACACACTTCATATTTGAAATGCGTGGGGGACTGCAACTCGAGTACAAATATGAGGGGGGATGTTCTCTGCTCGTTAGGCATGCTGAACGCGGAAGCATTGCAGTCGAATACTAGAATGAATCGCTGGACGCATTCGACCTAAGAGTGTAGGTCGATACCTTGATCTCTCGTTATTCCCGGTTATCAGTTTCACGTCCGCGCCGTTCTTGTACAAAAATTCCAAAGGCTTCAAAAGGCCACTGCCAGCTACATACACTGTTGGGCCTCGCAAACTCATTTCCTTTTAGCTTCAACACAAAGTACGGCACGCTGGGAGGGGGACTGTCGTGTCTGAACGAGGTGCTATTGGTCAGCACTGGTGATTTCAAAAGCTACAAACAATTGAAGTATACTGGTTCTGGCTTGCTTCCTTCAAAAACCTTGCTCGTGTGGTCACTTTATTGATTATAGACTCGAAAGTAATCCGCTGGCAGGAGCAAAAACAAATTAATCGCTCGCTTTCGCGCCATGAACTGCAGCCCATGTTGCTCTCGCGCTGTGAGCTGCGCGATGATTTCTCGTGGTTGCAATAGTAGCGGAACGTAGACGTCGAAATTCAGGCAGTTGTCTGGTTCTGGTGGTGCTGCACCTCTCGTCAATAGAAACTCCACAATGTTGTTGGCCGCTGCGCATTTCGCCATTTCAATTGGAGTGTAGTGGAGAAATGAGTCGGCGCTCCCGACGTTGGCATTTTGCTCATTGACCAAGTACGTGACTACGTCCAGACGGCCAAACAGCGCAGCTAAGAACAGCGGACTCTCGTGTTGCTCGGTCGCCATTTCCAAGTCCGCACCATTTTCGCACAGGTACCTCACGAGCTCGAGGTGACCTCGGGTGGCCGCTATCGTTAGCGGCGTGAGTTCGATGGTCTGATCTTGCACGGTGACCGAGTACCTCGCATTCACGTTCACACCAGCCTTCAGCAGCAATTTCGCCATGCCAACTTGGTCGTAAATTGTAGCTTGGCAGAGCAAGTCGGACGTGTCTTGCTCGATGTCCATTGCGTTAGAGCCGTGAGCCAGAAGAACGTGAGCGATCTTGTCAAAGCCACGAACCACCGCCTCGCTCAGTGCTGTCTTGTCATCAGTTGAACGGAGATTGGCGTCTGCGTGGCACTTGTCGAGCAGATACTCGACAACTTCAAGACTCCCGCGTCGCGTCGCTGCGATTAGTGGCGTGACTCTCTCACCGCGAGTCAAGCTCACCTGGGCACCGTTTTCGCAGAGAAACTGAACGACCTCGAAGTTACCTCCAGCAGCGGCGAGGATGAGTGGGGTCGAGTGGCCGGATTCACAGTCGATGGTCGCACCATGCTCGATCAGAATCCGAACCACATCGAGATGTCCGTTGGTTACAGCGTAGAGCAGTGGGCTCGATCGCTTGAAGTCGAGAATGTCGACGATTATTGGGCACATCTGCAGCAAATAGCGCACAACAGCGCTTTGTCCACTGGCTGCGGCTTTGTGAAGCGGAACTTCACCCCAGCGACCGCTGGCAATGTTCAGTCTCTCCACTTGAAAATCACTAGCGATCTGAACAACCGCTTCGATCATTTCCACGTGTCCGCACCTGGCCATCTCGTGGATCGCCGAGTGACCGAAACTGGACGCTCGTTGGTGAACATCGGCGCCGTGGACCAGCAGAACGTTGACAGCGTCGACGCAGCCGGCATGGACGGCATGGTAAAGCGGCGTATTGCCCTCAGTGTCTGCTGCATTCACGTCTGCGCCTTCTGCGATAAGGAGTTTCACAATGTCCATCTGCTTCGACTCAATCGCTGCAGGCAGGCACGCGGTGATCTCCGTCACGTCTGCATCCTGGTATTTAATCAAGTACTCCACCATGTCCAGATGCCTGCCTCGAGTAGCAGCTTTGATCGGACCGCCGATTTTTTTCTCTCGTCCATCGGCGCCCTGCTTCTGGACGATCCCATTCTCCACCAAGTACTTGAGGACGGTCGTGTTCCCTTTCATCGCACACAAGAAGCACAGACTGATGTCCCTCCCTGGGATCGGCTGGGTCGTGTTTGCCCCACGGGAGATCAAAAACTTGACAATCCGGAGATGGCCGAAAATCACTGCTATCCCCAATGGCGTGGCAGCGGCTCCAGCATCAATATCATTCGCCTCCACTGCATTTTCAACGAGCCACTGGACGACATCGTAATGGTTGAGTCGGCACGCCTGGTACAGTGGGGTGGCCCAGTGCTTGGAATATACACCCGTGATGCGCGCGCCGTGCACAAAGAGGTACTTGGCGACCTCCAGGTGGCCAGCCATACACGCAGCGGTGATCGGTGCCATGTCGTCATGCTTCACACTGGCTTCGACGCTTACACCCAACTCCATGAGTGTACGAACCATGGGCAAGTCGCCATCTTGGATTGCATGAAGCAGCAGCGTCGGTCGGGGCGCTGATAGTGGTGGCTGTGACGGTGGTGGCGCTCCCGACGGGGAGATCATGGACGATCTGTGATGCGCAATCACCAGACGCGCGACCTCTGCGTCCGTCGTGCCGTACTTCTCCAGCTCTAGCGCGACCTCGCGCGACAGCATCTCGTGCCTTGCAGGCCTCTCTGGGTTCGAGTTGTTTTCTTTTGTGTGCTTTGTTTGAACTTGCCTCATACGAATTCAGTATGACTGATACCCAGACGGGCTCAGAATGTATCAGAATGTATCTGAGAATATCTTTTACTTTCCTTTTTGCTTCGCCAAAGAAAAAGCAACGAAGAGGGCGGCAGATGAAGATCGCGACGACAGCGCCGCCGATGGAGAGCGCGCTACGGGAAACAAGCGCTGCCACACACGCGACAGAGACGCAGACCTCTCGCGAGAGGTCTGCGCACCTGCTGCTGCTGCTCTACCAGCGCTCACGTCCGTCGCCGAGAAGATCCAGGAAGGCGTCGCACGCGAGCTCGCGTTGTATCAGACACAGAACCCATTCGTCGCCAGCGCGGTGCTCAGGTTCCATCTCGAGCGCTACGGGTATAGTTCGAGTGCCGACACCGTGGCGACTCTATTCAAGTGTCCATTAAGAGTGAAAATTTGGAGACGGTCCGATTCCTGTTGGACAACGGCGTGCACGTGGAAGCCAAGATTGGAGGCGAGCGTGAGCCGCTTCCAATCCACGTGGCTTGTAAACACGACCAGCTGGAGATCCTGGAACTCCTCGTATCCTGTGGAGCACGAGCGGGTATCAGAACTGAGACTCTTACACCGCTGCCACTGTTAACTGCGTGTCGACATGGCCATATCGAGATTATCAAGTGGCTGATCGAGAACGGCACACTGCAAGGCGACGTCCATACCGACGGGTCTTTGTCGTCCGTGATTGCTGTCGTCCAAGATTCTCTGCCGATTGTCCAGTGCTTCGCCACCGATGGACTCTCCGGTACGCTTGGAGGAGCTGCGTTAGCCACCGCTGTCGTGCACGGAAAATTCCGCGTTCTCAAGTGTTTGGCTGAAAGTGTTCTCCCAAGTCTCGCAGCAGAGGGTGGCCTACGCATACACAAGCTACTTGAAAGGTCCACGGAACAAGAAAATGTCGACATGCTTCGGTACCTTCTGGGATTGGGTGTGTTCAGCCAAGCAGAAATGAACGAGTGCCTTCGAGTCGCCACAAAGCTGCAGCATATCGAGATCGTAAAGCTGTTGCTCTCCAAAGGCGCGAACCTCGACGCGTTCACCGATACTCGTCTAGCAACGCCGCTGTTCCATGCCATCCAACATAATATGGTGAACATGGTCGAAGCGCTTCTCTTGTTGGGCGCGGACGTCAACAAACCAGCAATCGGAATGGGGTATTCGGTGATTCACAAAATGGCAAGCTACGGTAGATTGGAGATGCTTAAGCTCGTTCGGCGGATATGTGGTGATGCGACAGACTTCAAGGCGCCGAACCGGCGAGAGAGAGAAACACGCCGCTGCACCTGGCTGCCGGGTTTGGTCGCGTCGAGGTTGTGCGATTCTTGCTGAAGGTTTTAGGCTCGGCAGTCGACATCGATGTGGAAACGCGCTTCGATGACACGCCTTTGACTTTCGCTTCTAAAAGTGGGCACCTCGACGTCGTGCGCTTGCTGGTCTCGGAAGGCGCAGCGATCAACAACCAAACGAACGACAGCGGATCAACTACACTCTTCTGGGCTGCCGAGTGTGGGCACTTTGATGTCGTGCAGTTCCTGTGTGAGAATGGCGCGAACGTGCTGTGGCGACGCCATGATGGCGTGAGTGCATTGTGCATCGCGGCGTGGAACGGAAGCGCATATATCGTCGAGTACCTGGCTGAGGTGTGGAGCGCGGAACTCAACGCACCGACGTTCGACGTGGCCGCGCTCAACAAAGCTGTGATTCACGGAAGAACTGACGTTGTGCGCGTACTTCTCGCCCACAACGCCAGCACCAGCAGTGATATTGACCAACAATCAACTTTACTCTGCCAAGCGATCATGCACAACAGAGCTGACATTGCGCACTTGCTCGTATGGCACAGTACTGACGTCAACACTATCTGCAAGGAGGTAGTGAACAATGTGCGGCTCGAGGTAACGCCACTCATCGTCGCCGCTGGGTGTGAAAATCTGGAGATGGCGAAGCTACTGTGTGTCAATGGTGCAGACGTCGAAGGTGTGGGCAACGAGAACGAGACTGCGCTCTTCTTCGCGGCTGCCTTCGGGAAACTCGACATTGTGAAGAATCTGGTGGCGAGGCAGAACGCGAATGTCCAGAGCACGAGTTCGTACAACATTTCTCCGGTGGACGTGTCTGTCTCCAGGTACCACCGTGACGTCTTCGAGTGCCTAATGAGCCATGGGGCGCTCTATCGCAAGCGAGAGTTTCTGAACCAAAAGGACTACGAGTATCTTTCCGGATGCTCGAGCTATTCAAGTGATCATCTACGAGGCGGCGTTGCTGCAGACGTTGAGTACTGGGATTGCAGAGCTGCGCTCGAAATGCTCGTTGGACAATGTTTTTTTTACAGATATGGAGCATGAGCTTTTCGATTCCAAGAGCATCCAGGTGCCGAAGCAGAGCCCTTCAGGTGCGTATTTGGACCCGACTTTGCCGACCAGCATCGTTGCTTTGATGTCAATCGAAACGGATAATAACATTATGTGCTCTGAGTTGTCACTGTCCTTTCAAACTGATGGCTGGCTCCGCAGTGCTTTTTTGACATGAGGCTTTAAATTGGTCAAGTACCTGATATCAGCTGGTGTGCATGCCCATTCAGCGTGGTACGTGGCCATCCAGGAAGGAAAATCATTCATCCTAAGCCATGTCACTGAGACCAGACCCGCTGAACTCAAAGACGAGGAGGGTCTGAGGTCGGACGTCCTCGATATCGCTGCAAAGCAAGAGGACCTCGGTATTCTACGGCGCATGTTGGCGTTGAAGGTGTTCACCGCGTTGGAGATGGGTTAGTACCTGTGCATTGCAGCTCAGATGGAAAATATCGAGATCATGGAGCTGCTCGTGGCCTCCGGAGCCGATATAAACACGTACAACTGGTGTGGTGAGACGTCAATGGGTCACGCCATCCAGGAAGACAAGGTCGACGCGTTCAAAGTGCTGCTCTCGCTGGGCGGACGTAAGCATCCCAGCAATTAATGCCGGGTATTCGGCGAATCACGCGCTGACTATTCTTGGTAAGTGCGATTTGCTCAAGGCTATGTACAAGGTCTGCGATTCGAGAGGCGGCATTGCCATCCTGAACGCCCCCAGTGAGAAAGATGCGTCCACGCCGCTACACGTAGCTTCGTACTGGTCGCTGCCGGGGCGCCAGTCAACTACTACCAGACCGACCGTAGGGCCAAGGCAACGCCTCTCTGGGCTACAGCAGGAGTGACATCGCCCAGTTCCTTTGTGATAGTGGAGCAGAGGAGATCGAGATCTCGTGAAGTTCTTCTGTGAGAATGGAGCTGATTTGCTACAGGCGTGAGCGATGAGAACGAGATCGCGCTCTTGCTGGCTGCGACGTGAAGCAGGCGTGACGTTGTGGAATATTTGGTGATTGAACAGAATACGAATGTCCAGGCCATGAGCTCGTACGGGTTGACGCCAGCGATGGTATCGTTCATTGGCCGCGATGATCGTGTCTTCCAGTATCTGGTCGACCACGAAGAGCACTCACTAATTCGACGCACGAAGCTCTTGCGCAAGATGCGAGCGACTGGCTGAAGCATGCGTACATACGTGGACGACAAGTACTCATTCTTCGCAGGGTGTACCCGTCCTAGCTTGCTTGGTTTGATCCGAAATGACAGTTCTTGTCCTCCTTGCCACGGATTCGCGCTATGCATCCAACTCACACGTGTAGTCCACTAGATTCTGCTGGGTATTGTTAATCGCCGCGGTATATAGCAGTCTGTACGCATTAATCGCAGAGGGATTTTTCGTTTCTGGTGTCTCTCTCACTTGTTACTGGGTGTCGTCATACCTGTCTCCTCTCAGTGCAATCAATAAACTGTATGAAGTTGACTACCGGTGACGCAGCTCCTTGGACGCCGGGTCCATCACGATCGCCTGGCGTCGGTCCTTGCCGCGGCGCTCGCGGCCAAAGCAGAGACTCGCCGAGCTGCCATCCGCCAGCGCGCTGTTGAGCACGTCGAAGCAGAGCTGCACCTTGCGCAGCTGGTGCATGAGCAGGAACTGCTCGCTCTCCTTGGTGATCAGCTCATTGTAGAACGCGTTCACCTCGATCTCAATGCCCTAATTGGAATCCCACGGCACAAATCACAAGGTTAGTTTCCACTCTCATCACAGCCCACAAGCGCACACATGCGTACCTTGAGCTGGTTCTCGTACGTGGCCAGCTGGCCGTTCTCCATCTTGCTGCTCGTGGCGGTCTTTGGCTGGAAGATGAACCGCGGTGCGCGCACCGGGTACTCGGGCGAAATCTCGATGATCGCCGACATGCGCGCGCGCTCGTTCTTGAACGCCACGCGGTAGTAGCGGCAGCCGTGCGTGGGCAAATGGAAATTGGAGCGCTCAGCCTGGTCCTTGAAGAGCTGAAAGATGTCCTGCGTGGGCGTTGGGATCTCCTTCCAGCTCTCTAGGTGGGTCTTAATGTCGCCTGGGAACAAAGCCTTGACGGCCGAGTGCACGAACACGACGTCCGTGGCTGCAGTGCTGGAGGCCGAGGCCTTAAGCAGCATCTCAAGCTGCTTCTTCACGTGAATGCTGGTCACCAGGCGCTTCACGAGCTGGTTCATCACACTGCGGACAGATGGCTCGGGTCGTCGCTTGGCCATGCTGTTATCATCGCCACTGAGGCGCTTTGCTGGGTGCAGTCCACAGATCCACTGCGCCCAGTAGAACGGACGGCACGTCGCGTCAGCTGGGAAGGCCGCCTCTTTGCCGTATTGACTGCTCCTCGTCTCCATGAACTCGTAGTTGCACGCCAGTCGCGGGATCTCAAGGCCGTCGTCGCCAGGAAACAAGTTCGTCAGCAGGTTCTGGTTCGTCGTGTGCACTACAGGCTGCGACTTGATCACCTCTGCCGTGACGATCTTTGCCACAGGGAGGTACTGGAACAGGATCGAGAACGACGATGTCGTGACTGAGCCCTCGGGGCTCTCTCCTTCAATAGAGAGCGACAGTGTGAGCAGCAGCGCCTTCTCATTCGGCTCCCACAGATCCTGTCGCTCTTGCTTACTGCGCAGCTCCGAGTCTTCACCGTCATTACATGCGGTATTGTTGGACGCGTCCACGTCCATGGCTTCGCCGTCTGCTACACCAGAACTCTCTTCCTCGTACGGACGCAACGCTAGGAGCTTCTCAGCCGTGCCCGTCGAGACAACCTCCCCGCTCTCGAGCGACAGCAGCGCCTTGTTGCGCAGCACCGAGGGCGAGCGTGACGGCGGCACGCGAGAAGCATCTGACGCAGGCTGGATGGTCGCCACTGAAGACGTCGGCGCCGCAGATGGGGATCGCGAGGCGCCCTTAAGACGCTTCGAGGCCTTGTCCGAGTCTGTCGCATTGGCACTACTGCTGCCATTCTGCAGCGCGCTTGGGAAGCTTCGCTTCTTCTTAGCCAAAGTCGAGGAGATCGTCTGGATGGGCTTAGCGTCCACGATCGTGAGCCCCATCTGCTTGGACGAGTCGCTCGCGATCTGGTATGCCTCGAGCTCGCAGAAGAGCGAGTAGAGCGGCGCTGAGAGCTGGTTCGCCTCGTGCTGGCGGTTGAGCTGCGCGGTCACGGGCGCGCCCATGTACTGCTGCAGCGCCTTGGTCGCGTCCTCAATGGTCGCCACTTCCTGGCGCAGACCGTCGAGGAACGCCTGCTTGGCCTGGGTCGCCGCATCGATCTTCTCGATGCGCTCCTTGAGCTGCTTGAGCTGCGCGATCATTCTGTAGGAGAGTGCACACAAAGTATAGGCTTGTAAACAGGCCATCAGGTGTATACTGACCTATATAGAAAAACGTACCGCTTGCGCGTCTCGAGCTCCTTGGTGAGCTGGTCGAGGTGCTGCCGGTGGATCTCCGGGTCGACTGCGATCGGCAGCTTGCCGTTTTCAAACTCGATCTTGTCCATCTCCTTCGTGCTATAGACAAGTATACACACACCCATTTCAGTATACAATCTAGTTAGGTATACATAACAGAGCCAAAAGAACAAACCTGAAGCCTCGGCAGCGGCGGATCTCGCGCAGCAGGTGGTCCTTCTCGTAGAGCAGGTTCTGGAGCTTGAGCTGGTGGGCCTCCACGACGTCCTTCTGCTCCTGCACGCGCGTCTTCCAGGCGTCGGCCTCGAGGAACGTGTCGCGCAGCCCGGCCTTAACGGCGCGCAGCAGCACGAGCGCCTGCCAGCGCTGGCTCTTGAGCTGCGCCTTGTCGAGCGCGCGCTGCTGCTCCTTGGCGCGCACGCGCTGTTCGTGCAACGAGAGCAGGAGTGTGCGCAGCTGCTCGCACGCGCGCTTGAGCTGCTGCAGCGGCGTCTTGGCGCCCTCGGCCGTCGAAGAAGGCGTCGTCACCGTAGGCTCGCCGGTCATGATCGCCTTGTTATTATTTATTTGCCTGGGAAATAATGCAACCTGTTTGATCCTCGCAAACAAAAAACGAAGGGGTATTTTGAGCCTATGCTACAGAATATAATGGAGCTGATGGCAACAGTCGTGGCCTGAAATGTGAGCGATTCTATCACAACTACAACCTATGATAGAGAATATAAAAAAAATGCTGTTTGCAGTTTTTCTTGCGTGACGCCAACACAATGTTGCGCGAAGGTAACGCAACCCCAGCTGTGAGTGCGGCCAGTGATTGCCGCTCAGCCAGATCAAGCACACGAAGAGCTCAAGACACGCAAGCGAGACGAGAGGGAGATGATGATGCACCGCGCGCTCGCCAAGCGCTCACTGCTGCTCTGCGCAGCCCCACGACTGAACGCCACGCGCTCGTTTGCCGCCCGATCCGGTGGCGACGCCGCCGAGGTGCTGCGCCCGATCCACTTTGAACAGGACAAGAGCGTACGTCCACTGCCATTGCTCATTCATGATTATGGTCGTGGTGAGTGTTTATTGCTATGCTCTATGTGCTCACGGTCACTGTGTATATATACTACTGTAGGACGCGGAGGCCCGCCCGTTCAAGATCGTGGGCGTGCGCGACGTGGAGGTGCTGGACTGGGAGTACCCGACGCGCATCGAGGCGGACCAGAAGAAGACGCGCGCGCTACGCAACCGCTTCAACCACCCCAACTTCATCAGCCTCTGGGTGGACAAGCTCGCGCTCGTGGAGGACTACCTCAAGGCTGAGAAGATCCCGTACGCGAGCGAAGGCATCGTGAAGGGCCCCGACGGCTTCGACGTGCTCGTGCTCCCGCCTAGCGAGGACGGCAGCAGCATCGAGTTCTTCAACCTGTGCGACAGCCCGACACTTGTGGAGCTCGTGCAGGCGACCGAGGAAGTGATCAAGGAGCACGAGGAGGATGAGTCCGACGAATAGAGAACCGGCACATACAAGCAGACAGCGAGCGAGCGCTAGGAGAGAAAGACTGGCGGTCGTCATGCAGCAACAGAGAGAGAGAGGCGAGTCAGGCGCTCAGCGAATGGTCTACAGGTCGGGCGTGCTGTGTAACAAACAAATCAAAAATCAACAAACATCGACAGAAGTGAGAGAGCTGCGAGATGGTCCAGTGCGGTCTCTGAGTGGTGGCGTACTGTGTTGGCTGGTGTTTGTTTTTCATCATAACCCGTTTGTTGTTGAGAAGAGAAGCGCACTGGCGAGCAATATTGTGCATGCTTGGCTCAAACCAGTTGCTGCGTGAAGTGCGCTTATGAGCCAAGGTTGTCAATGAATATCAACTAACGTGTCAGTAAAATTTGCTTCAGCCAGGGGAATGAATGCAATGGATATTAATTAACTTAGAGATGAAAGAAGCGAGCAGCCTATTCGTTCAACACACACAATTGTTGGCAGGCATGGCTTGTGTGAGCTGAGTGCAGTCATGTGAGAGACCTAGGACGACGTCTGCTTCTTCTTGGTGAGTTGCACGGTTTCCCGCTTGAGCACGTGCAGCAGCGTCTGGGAGCTCTCGAGGATCTAACAATTCAGTTCAACATCAGCACAGACCCATACACCAGCCACCCCACAATGATAGTCTTCCAGCCGTAGCGTGATCACCATTAAGACGCACCTTCATGTAGGCCGCCTCGGTTTCCTGGATCGTGCGGTCGTACTCGTTGCGCGCCTGCGTTTTCCGCGCGAGCGCCTCGTTGATCTTGCTCAGGCGGTCTGTCAGGATCGTCAGGTCCTGTATAATAGCCATACACAGTCAGTAGCTATCATACAAGCGGCCATGCACACAAAGAGCCACACACACACAGAGAGCTAGCGAGCAAGACAGCATACCTTCTGGATCTTGGCCTTTTCTTCCTCCTCCTTGAGCATCGTGCGGTTCACTTCCTCGCGCTTCTCGCGCAGGTCCTCGATGCATTTGACGAGCTCATTGTTGTAGTTCTGCAGCGTCGCCCCCTGCTGCGCCATCGCTTCTCACTTGGCTCTCTATAGGAGGGCCGGGTGGTAGCAATCGAGAGACTCAGAGAAGCGTCCTTCCAGCCAGACGCTTCTTGGCTGTGAGCATTCGCATGTTGCCCAAAGGAGCTCCTGAAATGCAGCCATCCGTTTCAAGTTTCAGTTCCAGTCTCAGTTTCAGTTCCCAAAAAAGATTCCCAAATTTATCAGCCTGCTTATTACTATAGCCTCTTTATTTTACAGTATGCACTCTATTAAATGAGAAATTACCTCTTTATTGACGCACAAACATACTCTATAACATTAATAGTCAATAAACGAGGTAATATCCTGGTTTGGTGTAGTCCACCTTAATATCCAACTTTACGGAGCCAATTTTTAAAAGTGTGACATAAAACAACAACAAAAATGACGACAACACCCAATAATGAAGCGATGGAGTCGCCCGCGGGTGTGCTCGCCGGCGCGCTCCTGTTGCCCTGGCGCGACACGTGTGTGCTGCTGACCAGCTGGCTCGCGTTCTTCGCGTTCGCGCGGGGCTTCTTCACGTGGTGGCTCTTCCGCGACTACGAGGTCAAGGCCGGCGCGACGCAGCTGCTCTTCTCGCTCTCGTTCATGTTCTCGTTCAGCATTTTTGAGATGGTGCTCTTCGAGCTCATGGACGTCATGCACGTGGCCTCACGCCAGTGGGTCTGGCGCGTCGACCTCATCGCGATGACATACCTCATCGTGCTCGTGCTCCCGCTCACGCTCTTCTACACGGCCGCGCGCGAGTACGGACTCGAGCGGAGGCGGGCGATCACGGGCTCGCTAGTCGTATTTAGCGGGTATCTCTATTGCTTCTGGCGGCTCGGTGCCTTGCTGGAAGAGGACCTGCCCAGGACGTCTGTAGAAGGTGAGTATTTATGTGTATACCTACCTATAGATTGAATGTGTATAGATGTATACTAACGTGGTGTGTGTATGCGTCTGGACAGCGCTGTTCTCGATCCGGAACTTTGTGAGCCGCGTGAGCCTGCTGGGCGTGATCTTCATGGCCGTGCTCTCGGGCTTTGGCGCCGTCAACTGTCCGTACGAGTACCTCTCGGTCTTCTGGCGCAAGATCGCAGAGGAAGACATTGAGTTTATTGAGAAACGGTTGCGCCACAATATCGACATGCTGATCGCCAAGAAGAAACGCCTGGCGTTCGAGACTCGGGCAGCCGCCCACAGACGGAGCAGTGCACACAACGACAGCAGTAGCGACTTATTCAGCAGCGCCTCGGCAAGATCGCTCTTCGCCAAAGCCGTCGGGCTCTTCAACCGCGCGCCCACAGACGGTAAATGTCAACCATGTTTGAAATTGGTGGTATACACCCAGGTGTATACTTACCTATGCTAACCTATAAATCGTGGTGATGATGGCATCTAGAATCCTATATGAAGAGCCTGGAGGCCGAGATTGAGACGCTTGAGAGCCTCGGACGGGAGCTCTTCCTGGAAATCCATGACATGCGTGACGTTCAAGAAAGGTCCAAGCGCGCGCGCACGCTGCGGGGACGCATTTTCAACTTTTTCGGGTACCTCCTGTCGGTCTTTTGCGTCTACAAGATGCTCATGAGCACGATCAACGTGGTCTTCCGGCGCAACCGCGAGAAGGACCCGATCACGAACGCGATTGAGAAGATTTTGTACATCTGGCCGTCGATTTCGTTATGGGTACGTCTTGGTTTATTGTGTGTTTTATTGCTGGCTTGGCTTCTAACTAACATTGTTATACCTATCATTTCTGACTTGTAGATCAACATTCGTTTCATCTCGGAGATGGCGTCGCTCGTGCTCGTGGGCATCCTCGTGTTCACGCAGACGCGTGGGTTCCTGCTCACGCTGCTCAAGATCTTCCGCGCCTGGTCAAGCATCGTGTCGTCCAACAGCGTCGTGCTCTGGCTCGCGCACCTCATGGGCATGTACTTCGTCTCCTCTTTCGTGCTCATGCGCATGAACCTCAGCCCCATGCACCGGTGCGTCCGTCTCCCAGTCACGTGTAGCTCTATCAACAATGTTATTGTTGCTAATCACAATGTCATTCTTGTGGTGGCTTGTTTCTATAGGAAACGCATTGACGAAGTGCTGGGCGACATTGAGTTCAACGTCTTCCACCGGTACTTCGACATGATGTTCGTCGTGAGCGCCTTGTGCAGCGTCGGCGTGCTCGCGCTGCTCAAATTCTCCAAAGCCTCGCGCACGACCAACGACTACGGTGCCCACGACAAATTCCCATAATTCCCAGCAAGTTTTCAGGATTATCAACCGAGTCCAGCCACCAGTTTTGAATCCCGTACTCCTATAGAGTTCTTCCACCACAGCCAACAAGACACAAAGGTATGGCACCAAAAGTCTAGTTGGTAAAGTGTTGTTGCTATTATATATAAATGATCATTGGGGGGGTATTCGCTTCTCTTGGCGAGTCTCGAGTCTTTTTATTTGCTAACTCTGCTTCTTCGTGAGCCACGGGTGTTCTAATGCGTCGGCGGCCGTCGACCGCTCCTCCGGGTTGCGCACAAGCAGCGTCTCGATAAACCGCTTGACGTCGTCCGACATGCTCGACCAGATGTCCTCCGAGAAGAACACTTTTCGAGTACCGTCGGCCGTCGGCAGGAACACTGGAGCACACCCGCTCACGAGCACGTACGTGACCACGCCCACGCTCCAGAGATCCGCCTCGGTACCGTATCCTTTGCCGCTCATCACCTCTGGTGCCACGTAGTCGCGCGTGCCACACTTCGTATGGGCACGGGCGAGTCTATTCCGCACGCCGCTGGACGACAGCGCGTTCGAGTCATTGCTGTGCAGGTTCGCAACCTCCGTGAGGCTCTCGTGGGGCGTGAGCATCACTGTACCATCCAGTTTCCGTGCAATGCCGAAATCCGAGAGCTTGATGTCGCTCACGTCCTCGCCGTGGATCAGAATGTTCTCCGGTTTGATATCGCGGTGCACGATGCACTGGTCGTGCAGGTACGCGACCGTGGCCACGAGCTTCTTGATGAGCTTCTGGGCGGTAGCCTCACAGAGAGGTCCATTGCGGTCAATGTACTCAAAGAGCTCGTGCCGACAGAGTTCGAGCACGAGGTAGAGCTCGTCGTTGCTCTCAAAGAGCTCCACGAGCTGCGCGACGCCCTCGTGGCGCAGGCCGTACATGATCTCGAGCTCGCGCTTCAGAAACTTGACCTCCATCATCTGGCGCTTGTCGATAATCTTGACCGCAAACTTGTCGCCACTTGCCAACTGCGTACACTCCTTCACGACCGAGTACTTGCCCGAGCCGAGGACCTTGCCAACGGAATACTTTTCGTGGAAATCGCGCGACACCGGGACATTGTCGAGCAGCTCTGCGATCGAGAAGAGCTGTGGCGAGAGCTCGTCAAAGCCCGCGCTGGCGTCTAGTTCGTCCAACGAGAGCGACATGCGCGACGGCGGCGTGACCTTCTCGCGGATCGACGACAGGAACACTGGCGGCGCGCTGCTCATGTCCTCGTCGCCAAACATGAGCGACGGGCGCGCGCGGCTGTTGCTGAGTGATGATGCTGACGAGTGGCTGCTCATGGGCATCACTGGTGCGTGGTGATGCTGGTGGTTAAATGATGATGGTGGCATGCTGAACGGGTCGTCGAGCGCCGTCACGGCCGACGTGAACGAGTGGAACGCGCTGCCCTGCTCAGTCACTGGGTGGAAGCTCGTCGCCGCCTGGATGAACGGGTTCGCGCCCATTAAAAACGGATTCGCATTTGCGGGAACTGCTGGCGAATGGACGTCCAGCGACGAAAAGTCGAGCGAGAGGTTGTCGAGCATCATCGGTGGCGGCGGCGGCGCTTGCTGTCTCGTCTGCTGGTCGTTCGTGGGCGTAGAGGACGACGCTGGACCGCGCAATACGCGCCTCACGTTCGCAGCGTTGCGGCTCACAACGAACTGCTCCATGGCGTCCACGACCTGCTCGTCGCCGACGATGAGCAGGTCCTCAATGAGCGCCTTCTCGCGCGGGGACACGTCCATCTTGGCGAGCTCGGCGCCGTAGCGGTGCACGCGCTCGACGTTGTTCGTGACGGAGCTCACGCGGCCTTTGCGCTTGAGGCTCGGCGAGCTGGTCGGCGAGTTGCCCGGTGAGCGCGAAGTTGTGATCGTGGGCGTGATGCAGCCTTGCTCCACGAGCGTGCGCAGCTCGTCGCAGGGCGCGTAGACGAGCGACTCGGCGTCTAGGAGATCGCGCAGGTCGCGGATGGGCGTCTCGCGCACCACGCCGGTCGTTGTATCTGTGCGCATGCCGAGCACGGATGCGGCCTTGACGAACGCCATGTAGCTGCTCAAATTAAGAGGGTGCGAAGAATGTAAGTATGCGCACAACAATACACACGCAAGAATTGCATTGTTGTTGGCTTGTTTGTGTTGCATGTTTGCTTGTTTGCGCACAAGCAACCAACAATGCAATACACAATGCAAAACAAACAAGAGACACGTACGATTTGGAGAAGACGCGCTCGTGGAAGTGTTGGATGAGCGCGTGGACGCTCGTGATGGCGGGCGAGAGCTCGATCGCGACGCTGCCGCTGACATTGCGCATGCGCACGTAGACGGTCTTTGCGGACGAGACGGCCGAGGCGGAGGCGGTCGGGGAGGTGGCCATGACCTGGATCGAGAGCGGCGCGTCCAGTTGCAGCGACGTCATGAGCATCATCGGCTGGACGGGCGACGGCATGCACTCCTCTATACGGCTTATAATAGATATGGATACCGGAGAGAGGGGGGAGGGCGCTTGTGCGGGACGGTACACGACAAGAGACAAGCAACAAATGACTTGCGCTTGCTTGTTGGCTTGCGTGTGCGCTGGACTTGCGCGGCTTGCTTGCTTGCTGGAGAGTAAATGGATCGAACGCACCCGGGTCAAAACGAATTGCTGTTGGGGTGTTCTTCGCCAAAGTCGAACTGGTAGAGAAGTTCCCGTCGAGACGGGAAGCAAACACCGCAACAAGCCAAAAAAGACACAAACAAGCGGATGACAAAAACAGGCCACGCTTGCTTGCTTGCTCCCCTGCACGCTACGCAGAAACAACCGGAGAGGGGGAAGACCTGCTGGCTTTGGTGCTCGTAGACGGCTGCTGGGGAATGAGGCAAGCAGCCAACTGGCTAACAAACACACACACGCAAGCGAGCGAGCGAGCCAAACAAGCAAGGCAAGCAAAAGAGCCCCTTGATAAGAGTGGGTGTGTTTTTTGCATGTGCAGCTGGGTTCTGGGTTGAGGGTAGGATGGCATCCGCGCAAGTTGAGTTTTTGCAATGAAAACTTGCTGACGAGAAGATTTTGCCCCTCCCGCCGGGCCCACTTCGCTTAACGCAATCCCAGCTGGGACGACAAACAGCTGCCGCCCTCGCTCTCATTCCATTTTTACGTCGCAAGCTCGCTCGCTCCTTTGCCTTGAGTGTTGTTGCCAAACAAAGTGTTGCTTGGGAAAAGCAAGCAAGTCTGCACAACATGCAAGTGCGAGCCAGCAAGCCTGCTAAAAGCAAGCGCAAGACAACTCAAGACAATCAAACAAGCCCAAAAAGGTGTTTATCGCAAAAGCCCAACATGCACATTTCCACAGACAGCTGCAGATGGCTTCACGGGCTTGCTCCTTTCACAAATGGATTCTGCGAAGCCAAGTTGTGAGAAAACGCATGTGCAACAAGATTGCAACTTCAGCAAGATTCAACAACTGGAGAAGCTCAACAACACATGCTCAACAAACTTGCGCTGTTGTTCACCAACACGCAACCAGAAAGCAAACAAGCAACACTTTTGCGAGCAAATTTGCAACATGCACATGTGATCGTCTCGGAGACGAATCACAACAACTTCGCAGCTTTTCGCGACTGTCGAAGGATGCGTGACGCCACCACCAGCTGCCTAAATCTGACGTTACACTTGTGTTTTTTCTCGGGGTGACTTGTCTCCAACCGACAAGTGCAACAAGCAACAAGACCTGCGCAAATTCGCATGTGAGGCTCTTACCAACTTGCTCTAACAGCTTGCGCGCATGTGATATTTGTCGTGATATTTCACCAACATCTTGTGATATTTTAGGAGAAGTCACGCTTCACAACAACCAGCTGGACGAGCCGAACATACCAACACGATTTCGACAGCTCTGTGCGAACCACTGCGAACTTATGAATTACGGTGTCCCGTGATCAAAATCGATAGCACAAACTATTAAAAATGTGGCCCACACCATTTTGGACAATTTATGCATTTTCATTAGTTGATATTTCAGTCCAGCAAAGCTCCTATATTAACAACTGACACCCACTATTTAGCTTTACTATCCGGATAACGAGCATGCGGCCAAGCGACTTGAGCTGCAAGTCGAGTACGACGCCAACGCCGACCAAATGCAACGCGGCAATATGCGCTCGTTTACAGGCAATATGAACCGACAGATAATGTGTTTGGATATGTATGTGAGTTGTAATTGGCTCCTTGAAACACAGCTGTGAGTTTTCGAAGGGTTCCTATCATGAACAACCGCTTATTATTTGCAGCCAATAGCAGTATAATTGAGCACGGAAAGCTGCAAAAACTGTGGCAGATTTGACTGCAGCAAATGAATGGGACGCTCGTGCACACACCATATATACACACTCATACAAACACTGGTTTGATTCGGAAGGATCATGCCGGCGAACCGGACTTGGTATGGTATCGATCATGCGATTCAGACCCTCAGGATATAGCATCAGCTCCTTCCACAGACAACAAGTATACACACGCACTATAAACACACACACAGACTACAGGAAACAGGCTCTGGTTCAGGCGCGTCTGGTTCACACAGGCTGATCGAAGACGCGCGCAGTCTAGTTGGCCTGTGTAGTTGCTGGTCTGTTTGGAGAATGAGAGTGACCGTGGCCTTTTGGTTCTGAAAGAACGAAACCGCACAACCAATCAAGTTTTTGACTACTTTTTGTGACTACCTGTAGCTCTGTTCTGACTACTACTCTAACTATTTTGACTACTCCCATATTAGCAGCATTTGATTGGTTAAAAGGTTTTGAGCCCTGTGATTGGCTTACAAGTAATTATTGCTACGGACGTTTTCACCACATTTGATTGGATGAATTCATTTTTGTGTCCCGTGTCCCGTGTCTTATTCCGTGTCCCGTGTGTCCCGTGTTTGTACTGGATCACTGTATCTCTCTTCAAAAGTACGAAAGTGTTTTAAAACAACATGATATCCGTGCAGCAATATCGGCAACATCACAAGCAAGAATAATATGGCGACAAGCGCGACGACGGCACTGGATCTGTGGCGCCTGAGCGAACGCAACGCACTATCGCTAACACTATGCAGTGGCTGCAACGCCATCGACGTGCTGCTATGCGGCGGCTTCCGCAGTGGCATCCTCACGGAGATCTGCGGCGAAGCGTCGGCCGGCAAGACGCAGCTCTGCTTGCAGCTGCTGCTTCAAAGCACGCTGCCCGTGCAGCTCGGTGGGCTGGGCGGCACGGCCTGCTACATCTGCACGGAAGGTATCGGCTCGATCAAGCGACTGCACGAGCTAGCGGGTGTCTATTCACGCAAGTACGGCTCTGTGGTCACGTCGCTGTCGCGCAAGCGCAAGCGCGAGCGCATGACGAGCAGCGAGCTGGCAGAGTATGATGATGACGATGGTGGAGCGCAGTCCTCGAGCGCATTCCTCGATGGGATTTTCATTGAGCAGTTGTACGAGGCGAACGACCTGATGGACCTACTGGTGCGTGTTGTGCGCTGTGTGATTATTGCTGTATCAATGGCTCGTTATTTATTTATTTTGGCCCGTGGTATATTAGCAAAGCCGCTTGCCGACGCTGCTTGAGGAGCAGAACACAAAGCTCGTGGTGATTGACTCGATCGCGGCTGTGTTCCGCCTCGAAGCCACAGCGTCCATCAAGGTGAGTGAACTTTAATGAGGATGCCCATAATTTGTCAACATGCGAACCAAATCATATCACTCACATGGTGTCATTTTAACCTCACTTTATCAATCAGGAAGCGAGTCGGCGGTCGCGCATGATGTTCCACATGGCGAACTGCATGCGCATCCTCAGCGCGCAGTACAACGTCGTGTTTGTGGTGTCGAACCAGGTCACGGGCAACTTTAACAGCGACGCCCAGCAACAACAGCCAGGCCTCATCAACAACAACAGCAGCAGCAGTGCGTTCAAGCCCGCGCTGGGGCTCTCCTGGTCCAACTGCATCAACCAGCGGTGAGTGGTTCTACCCAATTGAAATGAGCGGCTAGCTAGATGCCCATCACTCACATCTCTATCATTGTGTTCTGTAGCCTCATGATCACACGGAGACCCAGTGGGCCGCTGAGACGCATGGAGGTCGTGTTCTCGCCCTCGTGTCCGAACGCGAGCGCGTCCTTCGAGATCACAAGCGAAGGCGTCGCCAGCGTCGACGAGTGAGGCCTGGTCGGCTGGTGCGATTGGGATTGACAGACGGATAGATGGATAGATGGATGGATGGTAGCAGCTCAGTTATTTAACGCACCACCTCCCGCAAGTCCCAGGCTTCTCCGGTCACAAGTCTCACGTTGCACGAAACAAGGAAAATGAAAAGTAACAGCCACTGAAAGGCAAACATGTCAGATAGCCAGCGCCAGTTACAGTTCTTGGCCGTGCAAAGTAACACGAACACAATCCGGTCCAGCAGCAGCACCACAACTTCACCAAGCAGCCCAGCGGGTGAGAGCCGGTCAGTTGGCCAAGCAGACAAGAGCGAGATGCTATGTTGTTGGTGAGCTCCTTTTGGTTCTGCTTGACAGAAAGAGCTCCTGGTTTTGAAACGGAGGGAGCTATTCGTTTTGCTTTCGCGTCCGTTCAGGTTGAGTGGTGGGCTTGATAGTCAGTGACCCACAAACCGAAAAGATCCGCTACCGAGAGCGAGTGAGTGCTCAGTGGTCGTGAAAGGCCGTGTGTGTCCTTTCGGGGCTGGCCACGAAATCCGAAACGAAAGAAAGAAATATATTGCAGATCAGACGAGAATCTATTTGATGCATGTAGAGAGGTATATCTTTAGAGGCTTATTTTTAGCAGTGAGGCAAAACTATTTATCAATATATCAGCTACAAATAATGAGTAATTTTTGGTTTTTGTCGCTCATGCCTTTTATTCCATCCAGTACCAGAGCTATGCAGAATAAAGATCAATTGTGGTAAATTACGGTCTGTGGAAAGCGTTTTGCTTGACACAAAAGACAGCAGGCTTTCTTTTTTCTTTGATCTGATGTGGGTCAATCCGTTTCTCACTTGCTTGTTTCCTCCTTGTGGCCAGCAAGTGAGCAGTAACCCCTCTCTCTTTCTTGCTTGCTTGTGTGTTTGCTTCTCGCTTGTTTGCTTGTTTGCTTGTGTGTGATCGTTTTCGTTTTCGCGTTTGCATTGCGCTTGTTTGTTTCTTGCGGTGATCTCACAAAGATATTTGCCGGCAACAACCGACCAACACTCTCCGCGTAAGTGTACCACACCACACCGCGGCAGACAAAACACCCTCGAAAGGGCACCAGCCAACCACCAGCGGCCAACACGCCCCTTCTCGTCCACAAGCAACAAAGCAAAGTAGCCCCGCGCAAGCCAACAACCACAAGCAAGCTCGCTTCAACCCACACAACAACAACAAGCCCCACACAAGCAAGCTCGTGTCTCAACCCACGCAAACAAGCACAAGCACAACTTGCACCACACAGCCCGCAATTAACAACAACAAGTGCAAGCACAAACAAACAAGCAAGTATGGTCGCAGGCAAGCAGCAGCAACACGCAAGTACCACCAGCAGCAACAACAACAACAACAGCAACAGCGCGTACGAGATCCGCAGCGGCATGTCCGTACAGGTACACACCCATCCATCCACACACGTGTATTCCTATCTACAACTCGTCCTAACTTGCTTTTTCTGTACGCGTATGTCAATAACAACCAATAGGACCTCAAGCAGCTCACGGCCCAGCGCGCGCACCGCCAGCGCATGGAATACTGGGACCTGCACGCGTCGACCGCCACCACCACGCGCAGCCAGTCGCCACGCCTCAACAACAATAGCGACTGGGCCTTCGGCAGCCCCGGGTCGTCCACGTGTTCGTCCACGTCCTCACTTGGCGACTCGCCGCCGCGCCAGTACAGCAAGAACAATATGTACGCGTACCCGAACAGCTACGCCAACCACAAGAGCCACCACCACAGCAGCTACTACCATCATCTGCGCGGCTCGCCGTCCATGCTGTCGCCCAGTGGCGGCGGCCCAGACAAGATGTTTGTCACGTGCGGCGGCCAGGTCGTGTCGTTCATGGAGGGCGTCGTGAACGCGCCCCAGTTCGAGTTCCTGCCCGAGATGCTCAACACGCTGTAAGCGAAATTCGAATTGGTCGACTGGTGATGACGCAACGATTTGAATTTGTACGCGTGGAGAAATGACTGGCGAAAGAGCGTGTGGATGGCGAGAAACAGAGCGACTTGGCGCGAATGTATCATAGAAATGTGCCCAAGACGAGAGGAAGAACGATAAATGGAGTCAAGCAAGCAGAAAGAAAGTGAGAAAGTGTACAGTAGCAGCACACAGTGAGATCGTTTGAGATGGCGGTATGACGTGTGTGCATGCGTGCATTATTAAATGTCAGGAAGTATTTTTTTAAACAAAAACAAGCGAATATCTACTCATTAGCGTAAATATTTCCTTCGTGTGATTCCTAGAGTTTCCTGGAAAAGCGCTCCTCGCAATGCACGCGTCCATAGTCACGACAGAACGTCGCTCATGCTGCACAGTCATGCCCTCTCGTCGAGAGAGATCGCGGCTTTTCGCGGAAACGGTGCGCAATTTTTTCATCTTTTTTCAATTATTCTCTACAATTAGAGCGCGGTCCACCAGTCGTCACTTCAACTTGAGAGTGAATGTTTTTATGCTTTGATGGTGACCAGTTCTTTTCACGAAGAGCTCACTTGAAGTGACTGCAGTATCAGAGCTCGCCTGGAATGGCTCTACGCAGATCATAATACCCGGAAATACCCTGGAAAAATGCGAAATGCTGTATATCACGTTGCTGGTGCTTGGTGAGGCCCTGTGTGGGAGGACGAGCGCCGTCGAGAGGCACTTCAATGGCTTCATAACACGTTCCTCCTCGTCCTGGAGCAGCTGATCCCCAACCCATTCGCCCACCTCTCTCGCTCTCTCAGCCATGAGCTTCTCCTCGCCTCGCTCGACTGGTGCAATGCCGAAAGCTCTTCTCGTGCTCTCGCTGCTCGTGTTCCTGTCTTTGGCTTCGGCTGAGGCTGCTGCTGTTGCGAAGCCCACTGCGATCAAGGCTGTCCCACTGCGCGTGGTCGTCCTGGGTCCGATCAGGGCTCTCCCTGCTGCCACGAGCACCAAGGCGATGGCCCAACCCCCAGCAGACTCAGACAGCGACACTGGCGATACCGACACGAGCGACAATGTGGTCTCGGCGCGCAGCTTCGTGCTGGGCAACAACATCACGATCTCGCAGAGCCGCCTCTTTCTCTCGCGCCTCGACCAGCTCTTTCTGCTCCGCAAGCTGCTCGACACGATCGACCTCGCGCCCAAGCTGGCCTCGGCCACTGACAAGCTGAGCACCATGGGACGTGGTGCCCCTGGAGCCCAGGAGCAACTTGAAGATTCAGCAACTGATTCGTCGTCGTCGTTCGCGGAAGGCTTCCTCTTTGAGCTCGAGCGAGCCAAGTTGATGGCCGATGATGATGCGAACGTGCTGGCCGTGGTGGACGTCGCAGGTTCGAAGCTCGGCTTTGGCTGGCGCTACCCGCTCTCGTACTGGAACCAGCTCGCTGGTGATGACAAGCCAAAGTGCGCGTTCGGCAAGACATTTGGCCGCTTCTACTACTGCTGAGTGAGTGGCTACACGCTCACTGACTTGGCTTGGACTGGTGCTAGTGGAGACAAATGCCTTCAGTCTAACAACAACAACGGAACGATGTTTATGAGTGCAAAGCTGGTTGTCTCATTCGAGGTTGGCCATGTAACCGGTTTCACTCGCTCTTGATACAACAGCCTGGGCTTGAAAGCTGATAGGGTCTACCGCGTATATGGATGCACGATGACCGATGGGTGTGCTTGGCGTGGGTTGTTCTTCTCTGCGATCGTTGGCGGGCAGTAGGTCACCACACCACCATTTACAACATCGTACGGACGGCCACCGTCGCTCTGGTTGCGAAGGTACTGGGCCCTAGGGATTGTTTATCAGAAGAGCCCAGACAGCGAGTGAGTTAGAGAACCGTCATAGCTCTATGGGAGACTGTGTATAAGAACAGGTTTACCGTTGTGGGCTCCACTCGACAGGCGTCTCGTTGAAGATGCGGTCATGGTTGTTCAGCCGCGGGTTCATCTGTTTCGACTTGCTAGTGAAGTCCCGGTACTTGTGTTGATCCTTGAGCGACATATCGTGGCTTTTAAAAACACCACATCATCATGAGGTTTTAGCGTTAACCTCCAGCCAAAGGGGAATACAATCACAGTGTTGAAAACGGTTAACCAACCTGAGCAGATCCGGTTTGTAGGGCTCGCCTCGTACTTTCGCTGGGTCCTGATTGCCCGGTTGACCGCCAGCAGCTCCGACCACGTTGCTCGTCGAGTGCCGCGCTTGGCTGAGCGTTCGTATAGAGGATAAACAGCCACTCAGACACACTGATTAAGATGGTATAGTATGAGATAAGAAAGCAGGACTCACATGATCTGGTGCAGGCGTCGGTCGTTGTTCTCGGCCTTCTGGATCGCGCGGCGCGCGTGATAGTAGTCGGTCTCAAAGTGGAGCCGCTCGCGTCGCTGCTCCGGGGTCATGAGCCCTTCGTGAAGCAGCACTGAGGCTGGTACGCGTCGGTGCTCAATCTCTGCGGCGTGCGTGAACGTGTCTTTCTTGCTCAGCACTGGGGCAGCCTGCATATCATATCATGACCAGAGTTGGATATAAGTTGTGAGCTCAAAGGCAATCATTGTTGAGGGCTAGACAGGTATAAATGTGTATTAAATACGTACGAGGTTGTCGTGAAGCCCTGGGTCTTGAGGCCTGGCAACCAACAATTTCATAACTCAGCTCGCCCCTAAGGTGGTAGGAGTGTTGAGACGAACTCCATAGAAGCACGTACCGAACTCTGACGTCGGTCACCTGCAGTCCACTGGGAAAGACCGCCGCATCTTTGAGACCCACAGCTCGCAGGTCTTTGGCGAGTAGGACGTTCGCTGGCTTGTTGAGCTTCTCGAACGGCCGCACGTCGCAGCGCTCGCCATTCCACGACTTGACGAGCGTATGGTCCTTCACGAGCGCTGCGTGGACCTCTCGAGACGCGTTGGCGGGTGTGGGCGAGTCGATGAGCTTCCGCAGCCTGTCGGGGTTCATCGCCACCTTGCGAGGCTGCTTGGCGCAGCCACTCTCATGCTCGACCATTCTCTATGAGTGAAGCGAAAACCTGTCTGCGTTGGGGCCAAGGTGATCCTGATCACTTGAGGGCATTCGCTTGGCCTTCCTGAGCTCATCTGCTGAGGTGCTTGGCCCTAAGAATACTGGTCTCACCTCGACTGCGCTATCCTTGTTCCCCGGAATAGAAATCGTATGTTGCTGATTTTAGTTGCGTGAGAGGATTTATTTCGCTGTGACTAGCAAATAAAAAATTCCGTTAACAAACTCGACTCTGCCCTCAAAATTGTCATTGCCACGTATACAAAGACTCACCTTGTACTTCACTATCAAGTCTTGAGCTCGATTTTCTTCATCTCAGCGTGCATCAATCTTCAAGAGCTCCGTGGGCCAAGAGGAACTCGACAGTTTGTGCGGATGCTGTCGCATCCTCCTCCTCGCCAGCGGCTTGCGCCATCGAGCCAGAGTTTCGAGCGCACCTCAGGACGCTTGTACCCTGCAAAGTCTTGGCGTTGAGGTCTGCACCATGTTCGAGCAGCACGGTGAGCACGTCCACTTGGCCGTAGAGCGCGGCAAAGTGCGCCGAGGTCGTCCCATTCTGAACAGGGTCGGTTGAATTCTCGATGGCTTCGTCCACTGGAGCACCGTGGACGATCAGGAGCTCGACAATGTTCGCGCGGCCAGTCGTTGCTGCGTACATGAACGCAGTGACCCCCGTCGAGTTGCGCACATTGAGGTCCACGTGCTGAGCCTCAAGCAGGTATTCGACAATCTCGATGCTCCCAATTGCAGCAGCAATGTGCAGCGCCGTCGTGTCTCTTCTCGCCAGCATATCGGTGCTCGCGCCATTCTCACACAGCAGCTTGACAATCTCCAGATGGCTGCCTTCGATCGCACTGGCCAGCGCCTCGGTCCTGAGCGCGTGCTGATTTTCATTATCATTGCTGTTCTGGAACTCGATCAGGAACTGAACAATACCAAGATGACCGGTTAATGCTGCCATCGCCATGGGGCTCACATCGTTCGTCTTCCTCTCAAAGTCCTGCGATAACCCACTGGCCAATAGGTACTTGAGCACCTCAACTTGGTCGTTCATCGCTGCAAGATGCGCCATCGAGAGCTCGTCCTCACCATCTCCAATTTGAGGATAAGCGCCATTCTCCAGTACTGGCGTTTCTCTGGGCGTCACTGGCCGTGAGTGATGGCCGACTTGTGCCTGCTCATCACGTTCCACCCGCGCCTGAGCCGGGGCTTCGTCGAGACGTACGTCATGTTTGCGGACCAGTTCATGGTGTCCGTGTTCAACCCCAAGAGGAGCTCAGTCGTCCGAGCCGCAACAGCACAAGAGCGAGCAAGCCGCGGTCTCCTCGATGGCCTGGGCCTTCAGCACGGTCACGTCGTTGACGTTCCGGTACCTCTTCCTGAGCGTGACCGTGTACATGACGGCACTCCATACGACGATCGCGCTCGACGGCAACGGTAACGACATCTACCTGCTCTCGAACGCCATGTTCTCGCTCTAGATGGAGAATTATCTGCGACCGCCGGACTCAGCCGACACGCTCGCGCTGCTGGTCTCCGAGAACGAGCACTTTACGAGCATCCGCAAGGCCGTTGGCCCGAACGAGGACTTCCAGGTCAAGAACAGCTCGCTCGCCGGCTTCCCCTTCTGGCGCAAGACCATCGGATACACTGGCGGCAAGCGCTTCGACATTGTACCGCCAACCAATACGACAGCGTTCAACCCGGACATCCTGTTCATCAACCTCGAGTCCTGGCGCACCACTGAAAGCGAAGTTCAACCAGACGCCGACGCCCTTCTTCGACAAGATGAGTGAGTCCGGCGTGCTCTTCTGCAATCACTACACGTCGTCGCTGCAGACGTTGCACACGCTCATGACGACGCTCTACGGCATCATGCCGTTCTTCTCGGACGGCTCGGCCGTGCGCGACATCAGGTCCACGAAGCTGCGACTGCGTGGGATCCAGAACCTGCTGAGCGAGTTGCGCGGGCACGTCACGGGCTTCTGGTCGACCGTGAGCTTCACGTGGGAGGACTGGGCCGGGTTCTTCGAGACCCACGGCTTCGATCCGCGCGTGGACCAGGACGGCGTCATGGACCTCCTGACCGCGGCGCAGAAGGCAAGCTACGGCGAGGACTACCGCTTCTCCTGGGGTCGTCATGACCCGGTCTCCTTCGCCGCGCTCGAGAACTTTCTAGGCTCGCAAGATCAAAGAAGGCTCGCACCGCAAGCCGGTCTTCCTGGACATTTATACGATCACGAGCCACGACCCGTGGGTCGTACCGGCGAACTTTGTCGCCGACAACATCACGGCGCTCTTCACCAAGCACAACGCCAAGTACCTCACGGCCATGAACATGGCGGACCGCGCATTGGGCAAGTTCATCACGAACCTGCGTGCCAAGAAGCTCATGGAGAACACGATCCTGATCGTCGAGGGCAACCACGGCTACGGCCGCATGGAACACAACGGCAATATGGACATCGTCTCGTCGCACGTGTACGAGGAGGCGTCGCACATCCCGCTCGTGATCATCGCCGACGACTTCCTCCCCGAGCACCAGAGGGGGACGATCGTGGACGAGATCACGTCGCAGACCGACATCCTCGCGACGATCGCCGACATGGTCGGGCTCGAGAACTTCCGGCAGCACGACATCGGCCACCCGCTGCTGCGCAAGGACGACGAGGCGCGCGCCGTGATGCTCGAGAACCCGTTCACGCGCGGCACCAAGGGCGTGCACGTGGGCGAGCTCTAGTACGCGTTCTACGGCTCGGGCGAGTACGAGGTCTTCAACCTCACGAGAGACCCGGGCGAGTTGGCGCCCATTGAAAAGGGCAAGATCAAGTGGATCAAGAGCAGCGAGAGCGAGAGCAAAAGAAAGTGGGTCAAGGGTGACGAGCACCACACGCTGCTGGACTTTGCTTAGACGATCGTCGACACGTCCACGTTCATGTACAAGAACGACGGCTTCATGCCTTAGAGACCGATAGAGGCTGAGCGGATAAGAGAGAGCTGAGGCCACAATAGAAATAGTTAGAGATTAGAGTGACAGAGAGAGAAGCGAGAGAGAATGAAAGTGAAACGTATCGATTGCGAAAGTTCACCCGAGCGTCTTCTTGTCGAGTTGTCTTCAGAGGCAAGATGGTGGCACTGAGGACGTGTCCAGGCTCTTGGAGTGCAGGGCTGGACTTGTCAACTGACCTGTTAGATTTCGCTCCAGTGCCTTTATGACGAGTCGGTCGCATCGGGCTTCTTGTAGACCATGTGGTCCAGCAGACTCGCAAACTGCGCGTTGATCGCGTCGGCGTCAAAGACCTCGGGGTCGTGCGTCACGCTCATCCTGGCGCTGATCCGGTTCGTGTCGGGGAATAAAATATTCGGGAGCGCTAGCCGACGGCTGCTCACGAGCCGTGGCTGCATGGACGGCGCGGGGTCCACGCGGATGTAGTCGCTCCCTTCCCACGGTGTCAGGATTCCGTCACTCTCGGCCGCGGCCTCGTAGATCTGGCGCATGAGGTGCCAATATCGAGCCCACACGAGCGACTCGGACACCGCATACGGACTCCGAGCCACTAGACCGCCCTGCTGCTGCTGTCCTTGCTCTTGTGCAGCCACCACAAAGTCGCGCCGCATGCGCTGGAAGCCAATGTAGCCATCGAGGATGCATTTGAGACAGCCGCATCCCGCACCTTCGCAGACTCGCAGGAAATGGTTCGATATCAGGTCACGGGACAAAGCTTCCAGCGTGCCCAGAAAGAAGCAGCGGATGTTGCGCCACGTCTTGTCGAGATCCGAGATGTCGTTCACGATGTTGCGCAGGTCGCCATCTTCGTTCCACACGACGCGGTCGAGCTCGTACTCCTTTGCGACCTGCAGGAACACCTCAGTGTTGATGTGATCGCACTCGGTGCGCCGCAGTGTCTCGCTGTACATGAGCAGGATGTCGCCCAGGTCTCTCGCGTGATCGATCGAGAGCACGATCTGCGAGAACTCGGCCGATGTGAGCTGACCGTCACCATTCACATCGCCCGCGCGGAACGCGTCCAGCAGGTGATTGTCACGTCGCAGCTGCTCATCGCGCCACTCGTGGGAGACCAATTGAAGCAAGTGGTCCACGTTGATCACCAGCTCCGACGCACTCTGTGTTGCTGTTGATGAGGATAGAGAATTGGTAGTGACACTGTTGCTGGCATCCGGCGAGACTATCGACGAAGTTGAGCCCATCGCAGCGATGGCGACCAGGCGATCGCAGAAAGCCACGACCGAGTTCTTCCGCATCGCGCGGAAGCAAAGCTGTGCCGCCTCTTGCGCCTTGTCCACGCCAATCGTCCAGTTCTCTCTGTCGGGCACCACGATGCGTGGCACAAACCCTCCTCGCAATCGCTTTGAAGGCGCTTGCTGTTGTTGCTGCTGTCCTCCTTTCGTATTGCCACCTGCAACATTGACATCGTCGCACACGATGCACTCGAGAAACTCGATGTAGTTTGCAAGCTCCGACTTGGGCACTTCTTCAAAGCAGTAGCGAACAAAGTACTCGACGCGCAGGTGCTGTGTGCGATACATCTCAATCGCACAAGAGAAGGCGAGCAGGTGCATATCAGCGATGCCTGGAAGGCCGTAGCTGTGCAGGAACTGCTGGTAGACAATCTGCGCTAGTGAGAGCTCACGGCCGCGCATCGGCGCGTACGGGAGATTTGTCTTGCGCCTACCCGCTGTGAGCATCTCCCCGTAGGCATCTGCAATGATCTTGAGCACGACCGACAGCGACTTTTTCGCAAACTGGGAGAGCTGGTCTGTGTTCATGCGCCAGGAAGTGACCAGCCCTCCGATCGACCGAGGCACGGCAGCGCTGTTGATCTTCTGGTACTTGTTGTTCTCTTTCTTGCGGGGTGACGTACTGCCGGCCGCTTTTCCCAAGAGCGAGCTCAACGTCAACGGCGCCATTTTGTTTGGAAGCACGGAGCTTCTCGACTGAGCGCTGTTGGTATTGATCGTTGGCGACTCAATGAGAGTTGTAGGCGCCATCTCGCTCAAATCAAGCGTAGTTTGGCATCCAACGTCGACGGACCCGAGCTTCACGTACTTCTGCCACTCCATAGGCTCTGCGACCGCAACCACTGCGCTCAGCTTCCACTTCATCTCACTCGAGAGCGTGTGTGAATGCTTGCCGTTTGGTTCAGTTTGCGGCGGAGCGTTCTCGTCGACAATGAGCGCGTTGCGGAGAATCTGCAGCACGCACTCCTCCGATTTACACGCCAATAGAGTCTGGAAAGCGGCCAGTATCTCAGGATTTGATGTTGGCAGCGCTGGCTGTGGTGTTGGTGTCGGAGGCTCTTCTCTGAGTTCTGGAATCGGAGACGAGGACCGATCGACTCGAGGTTTTTCGTCTCGCGGTTGCGGCGGAGCGAGCTTCAGAAGCAATTTGGCTTTGTCTGCAGCTGTGAGCTGGCCAAGCAGCTGATTGATGTTCTTCTCAATTGTTGCTATCGACGCTTTTGTTTGCGCACCACCTTGAGAAGGGATCTTGCCGTCAAGAAATGGTTGCAGCACTTGCCGCAGCATCGCCATGCGCGCCGAGTACTCCTTATCATTCGTAATCGCTTCGAGCAAGCACTCCATCCAGAGCATCTTGAGCTCCATCTTCATCTGTGGGATGTGGGCTTTCGGGTCATCCAGACTTGGTGGTATCGGCTGTGGCGCTGTCACCACCACTGCTTTCTTGGACGCTTCTTGCTTGAGACTCTGGATCTTCTTCTTCATCGCCTCGGTCGGGTACTTGGCGTTCATCTTGTCAAGCCAGCTCTCGCGCTCTTCCCGCGACAGCATGGCAAAGAGCTTCTTCAAGAGCTTGATTCGGATCTCGTGCACATTTGCAGTTACATTGTCCATGGAGCTCCCGTTGTTCTTGCCGTCGCTTACTCTCGTCGCCATCGAGCCAGCAACAGTAAGTGAAGTACTGCACTCAGCTTCCATTTCATCTACGATGCGAAACACCTGGGACCATCGACCATCGAGTGGGAAGTGATCCAAGCAGTAGTCAATTAGCAATGCACGCTCTTTTTCCTCCAGCGACGGCAGCAGCACGGCCGCGATGATCGAGAGAACCTGCGCACTCGACAACCGGTGGTGGTGGAGGAAATTCCAGATCATCAGTTGGAAATTCTCGATCGACAACTTGACGGATCGCTGCCTTGCACCACTCGCACCACCGTCGTCCTCGTCTTCATCTTCAAAGTCATCACCGAACTCTTGGCCCTCGCCGTTCGACACCGCAGAACGTCGTCGATTTCGTTGTCGCCGTTTCCGTTCAAGAACGTTCTTCTCGTACTCCTTTGAGAGCAGAAGGAATTGCTCTTCGTTGATGTACGCAGCCAGGTCGCATAGGAAGAAGTACTCCATCTCAGCGCCCAGGACCTTCTGAAAGAACACCTGCTTTGTCAGACTTGTCGGGTCCCCTTGAGCGCCACAGGAAACCAGGTAGAAGCGGAAGAGCATCTCGCCAGCGTTCGGCAGTTGCTCAACGATGCACTGCAGATGGTCGCTGCTCTCCATGATGCTGAGGTGGTGCAGGAAGAGCGCCTTGCCATGCGCGTCGAAGCGCTTGAAGATGTCCTTGAACGAGTCGACGTCGAGGAACTCCAAGATCGAGCACAGGATCATCTCCTTCCCGCTAGTACTGAACGACGCCGCACTGTGTGCAATAGCGCGACAGATCTGGGCGCTGGACGCGAGCGGGATGAAGAACGGGTACGCGTCGTCCTCGTCCTCCAGGATGCTCTTTCGGACTTGAAGCAGCTGCCGTTTCTGCTCAGCGTGCGTGTCTTTCATGAACAAAAAGAGCTCGTCGAACTTTGTCCCGTTGCTGCTGCTGACAGCACACGCCGCGAGCTGCGCCAACCCAGTCTTGAGCTGCTGGATCGGGACTTGGATGAAGAACCGCGTCACCTCGTCCTCCGTCACGGAGCGAAGCACTCGGGCGTCACTAATGCACCGATTCGCAAACAATTGCTTCTCCAGCTCGCTAGCACGCGCAAAGTACGTCTTCTGATCGAAAAAGCCCTGGACCAGCGCTGCCATCGGCTGTTGGGAACTCGCTAATGGTGGCGATACCAGCGAAGTCGCGGCTTCTGATTGATCAAGCATGCTCTCGATTTGCGGTGCGGGGCAATAGATCGCGCTATGTATCCCCACCGCCAATTTCTCCAGCAAGCTCTTGTAGCACCCGACGATCCCAGGCATCTTGACGAGACTCGCAAAGCACGCTGCGACCTCAACTGCATTCGGGCGTCCCATGATCGTCACATACGCGTCCTGGATCTCGTCGAGTTTCACCTCCGTAAACACGGCAAACGACGCAAACTGCTGCTTCTCGTCCTCGTACGTGGCGATCCAGCGCTTAACCTTGTCGTCCGACGAGAGCGACGCGTGGAAGCGCTGCAGACGCGCAATCTCCTCATCGTCGTCGTCATCCTCATCAATGTCGTTCTGGGAGTCTGGAGAGCCATTGGGCTGTTCCTGCAGTTGGGCTTTCGCATTGGCGTGTACAGGGGCGCCAGGTGCTTCAGTGGTTGCTGGACGAGGGGTCAGCTGCTGGTTCTGCTCGCCGCCATCAATGGGACTCAGACGCTGGCGAACGTATTTCTTCCGCCGGAATGACTGAAAATGCATTTCAACAGCAGCGTCGGTCTCTCTCTCACATGCGAAGGAGCATGCACATGCACAGTTAGTTTGCTCTCACCTTGATGGAGAAAATTGCTCCGCCACCGGGTTTGACCAGCACTCCGCCATCCTCGCTGCCAATTGCGTTTCTGTCACTGGCGCCGCGGCTGTGACTCCTTCGATTCAATGACGTTGTCGATGGCGTCGATGGCGTTGACGGTGTCATTGCTGCTGCTGTTGTTGTTGCTGTGGGCATCGACAGCGCCGCCACTTTCTCGCTCGGGGCCGCCACAGCCGACGAGCTTCCTGCTGGCACCATGACGCACGCGTGGACTTGGCTCTACTGGTGCTGCTCGGCTCCCATCTATGTGCATGCACCCTCGCTGAGGATGTGCCGCTCAAAGCTGATCAGGTGAGGAAACAGTGGTGCGTGCGACCTTTCAGGCTCGCTTCGAATTCATCTCCTGTCGTATAGAGGAATATCGGAAAGGTAAAGAGGTCAGGAAAACCCCCTCAGGATTTACATATTGTGGTTGCGGATATATCGCGGAAAACGTATTTATGGTTTTACCCAATAATCTCGGACAAGAAAGTATACAAATCAAGTCAATAGTGTCCGAGAATTTTGTTGGATATATCAGAATCTGATATATCCAACAAAATTCTCGGACACTATTGACTTGATTTGTATACTTTCTTGTCCGAGATTATTGTAGGGAACATAGAAGGGGCGAAAATCTCACCGAACAACCCTATGCTCAAGTGATATATGCGTGTGCATCATATATATGTGGGTCACATATCGCAAAATGCACACGACGATTGGATTTTTTTCACCACGCGTAACGTACGAGACTCAAGCGATCGGCGCAGTACGACGCCGCTGCTCATAGAGAGGCATCCAGAACAGGCGGCCGCCGTACCATAGACAAGATGGCCAAGGATGCCATCCGCGCACAGCTGCCGCGGACTGCCGAGACCAGCAGCAGCTCGTCCAATGGCGACAATAGTGTGACCCCGCCGCTCTCGGACGCGTCGTCCGTTTCGACCACAGCATCAGCGGCCAAGTCGCAGCCGTCGATCATAATACGCGCGTCCAGTGCGCGCGACTTTGCCGCCGCGCTCGCGAGCGAGGCTGCGTTCCTGCCCGCAGACTCGTACGCGGAGCGGCGCCGCAGCAGCAACGCGAGCCAGCTGCGCCTGAGCGAGTTTGGCAGCAGCGAGCACGGCGTCCACGAGCTCCATGCAGCCGTGCTGCGAGGCGACTTTGAGCTCGTGCAGTCGCTCGTCACGAGTGGCGACGCAGACGTGGACACCCCCGATGAAGAGAAGGGCGTGACGGCGCTGCTGCTCGCGGCGGGCAAGGGCAAAGTGCAGGTCGTCGAGCTCCTGATCAAGCTCGGCGCGAACGTCACGCTGCAGCGAGGCAAATATCAAATGTCAGCACTCCACTGCGCTGCGAAAGGCGGCCACTTGGCGGTTGTGAAGGTGTTGCTGGACGCCGACAGCTCGAATATCAACGCGCTTGACGGCACGGGCTGCACGGCACTCTACTGGACCACAAGGAAAGGGTACGTGAAGATTGCGGACTTTCTATTAGACCATGGCGCCGACACCGAGAAGACGCGCGCAGACTGGCGGCCGCTGCACACTGCGTGCACGAGAGACGACTTGGCAATGGTCACGCTCCTGCTCTCGAAGGGCGCGCGTGTGAATGCGACGATGGAGTTTGGCATCACGCCGCTGGATTTTACTGCCACACAGGGGTCGGTTGAGGTCGCGACAGTGCTGCTGGACGCCGGTGCGGACGTGAACAACCAGGACGAGAAGACAGCGACAACGCCACTGCACCGAGCCGCGATTCGAGGCGATGTGGCGATGGTCTCGCTGCTCATCAGCCGCGGCGCAAGGGTGGACGCCGAGACGAACGACGAGGCCACGCCGCTGTTCGCCGCCGCAGAGTACGGCCACCTGGAGGTCGTGGAATACCTCATTGCGATGGACCCGACTGGCTGGCACCTCCACTGCTCGCCCATCCACGCGGTCGCGAGCAACGGCCACTTGGACGTGCTCGACCATCTGATCCAAGAGGGGGTCGACGTAGACCTGAAGAACCAGTTTGACGTCACGCCGCTGTGCGCCGCGGTCTTGAAGGAGCGCCTCGCAATCATGGAATATCTCATCTCGAACGGCGCCGACGTGAACCAGAAGATGAAGAGCGACCGCGACTTCACGTACTTGCACTTTGCCGCGGAGAACGGCGACGAGGACGCCGTGCGGCTGCTGGCAGAGAGCGACGCGGTTGTGGATGCCCGAGACGACTATGGGTACACGCCGCTGCACATCGCTGCGGTCCATGGCGCCGTGGCGGTCGTCGAGGCGCTGCTGGAGAATGGCGCTGACCTGTACGCGGAAGGCCTCGATGGCTTGACGGTGACGGACGTGGCAGCCGCGAGCGGCCAGCTGCGCGTGCTCCAGTACCTCCAGGAGCAAGGCTTCACGCACGACTTTGACCGGCAGCACCCGACAGATTCCACAATCACTCCGCTGTCACTGGCCGCCACGGATGGCCACGCGAACGTCGTCAAGTACCTCGTGGAGCTCCAGAACAGACACCTGAGCACTGCGAGTCAAGCGAACAAAACGACTGGTGGTGGTGGTGATAATGGGATCGTATCAGAAAGAGGAGAATCATCATCGACAGCGCACTGTGAGTTCAGCCTGGAGGACGAAGATCTGAAGAGCGAGCTGCGAGGCGGCGGTGCCTACAGACGGCTGCGCGAGTGCAGGTTCGATGCGCTCATCAGTGGCGTGGAGAACGACCATTTGGACATCGTGGCGTACTTTTGCGAGATTGGGGCGAACGTGGGGATGTTGGCGTCACGAGACACGACGGCGTTGCACACTGCCGCGGGACTCGGACACACGCTCATCGCCGAGTACTTGCTGCAAGAGCACCATGCCACATTGAGCGACAGGACGTCAGCTGGACTCACGGCCCTGCACGTCGCGGCGACGACGGGACAGACGAGCGTGATCAAGCTGCTGCTGGCGTACGGCGCGTTGGTGAACGAGCGCGTGGAGAGGTCGTCGGAAGGCGACCTCGTGGGCATGACGCCGCTGCACTTTGCTGCGCTCTTCGGCCATCTGGATGTGCTGCAGGTACTGATCCGTCACGGCGCAGACATTGACGCGCAGACGGAGCAGGGCGCGGGCGTGCTCGAGTGCGCCAAGGAGGGCGACAACGCGCACGTGATCCCGAGCATTATCGACTTTTTACTGGAGAGCGGTGCGATGGAAGTGGACGCGAACGCGGCCAACGTGCGCGCGTGCTGCTTCGGTTTTGGCTGGTAACAGAGAGTAAGATATATGTAGAGAGAGCTCAGCAGCATTTCAGCCGATGCAAGTACGACAGACAGCCAAGCCCGGTGAGTATCAAGCAAGATTGACTTGATAGTTTTGAAAATGGTTGGCACAATCATAACATGTATTGTGCCTTTCCTATTTTTTGGCAAACCTGGCAGAAAAAAGTGGCTTTTTTTGAAGAGGTTAGGTCAATGAGCGCATTTTTACAGCTCGCAAGGAACAAATTAGATCTTGTTTTAAATAAAAGTCAACAATTCTACCCAATCAAATTGTGTTTTTGAGGCGATGTCCCACTCCCCGCCAAAGTCTGCCCAATGCTCCTGCTGACGTCCCCGCCAGTCAAAAAGCCAGACTTCCTTTTCAAAAGCCCGAATGCCCACAGCCACAGCGGCATTCGGACTTTTGACAGCTGAGCGGGCTTTCGTCTGGATTTGCTGAAGCATGACCTTCTCTGTCGATATGAGATGGAGAGGGATCGTGCTCACGTACGTTTACAATATTGAGATTGGTATTGTAGCAAGTGTGCTAGGAGTATCAAGAAGAAGTTCGAGTCGCTGGTACGAAAGCTTTAAGAAGACAGGGAATGTAATGGATAGACCTAGAGTGTGTAGGACGGCTAAGTGGCCTCCTGATGTATGCAAGTATGTTAGCGAATATGTAGAAATGCACCCGTGCTTCTACTTCGAGGAGCTGCGAGAAGCGATCAAGAGCAAGTTCAAGGGTTGGCCAGTGCGCGT
>JAASFY010000119.1:0-39977 GCA_023334035.1 Globisporangium okanoganense | reverse complement strand
CCCCCCCCCCCCCCCCCCCACGGTCACAACAGTCGCAACAAGCAACAAGCAACAAAACGACGAGAAAGAGAAAGACATTCGCCGTGTTAAGTGTTGTGCAGGTCGTCTGGAGTGAGAATACGCTTTTTGACATCGACAGTCTTGCGCTGTCGATGCTTCTGCTCGGGATTTGGCGGTAGCACCAGAATCTATGTTCGCGCGGTCTCGCGGCAAACCAACCATGCCGGCGAAGGCGTCTCTTTCTTCGTGCCGTTCCGCTGAAAGTTCTCTAGACGCTTGTTCATTGCCGGCAGCGAGAGTGGCCAAATACCAGCCTCTCTAAAGCCAGAGACGATGTTGCTCGGTCGCTCGAGTGCTCCAGGCAGACAACGCCACTTGCACCGTGTCCCTCTTCGTCATTGTCGTCTGGCCAGAAGAGATTATGAACTGATTGATGTGGCTCTTGAGAGCCGTCTTCACGCCTCTGAAAACGGCGACATCGAGAGGCTGATAGAGGTGACTGGGGTTCGGCGGCAGCTGCACGATTTGGACCCCAACCTGCTCGGCGATAGTGTCGATGCTCGAGTGCATGTGCGATGGCGCGCCGTCGATCACAAGAATCAGTGGCCGCTTGACCGGCGTCAGGACGTCGACAGCAAACGTTCTGAGCCACTCTCGCATAATCGTGGTGGTAATGAAGCTGGCGTCAGCTGTCGTGATCCGTGCACCGGAAATGTTTGTGGCGTCCAGGACGTCTCGATTGAGGCGTTTGCCGGGGATGATGAACAGAGGCGGGAGTATGTCGCCACGAGCAGAGCCGCACGCCACCAGTGTCAAATGGAAACTTGTGTCCACTGAGCGGCTTCACACGTTCCGTGATCCTCGCCGCGCGATCACCTTCCTCGTCTTGGAGCTTTGCTCGAACGACGTATCGTCCATGTTGTAGATTCTCTCGGCACCAGCTCCGTTCTCCACCACAGCCCGAGCGCAACGCCAAAAGAACGCCGCGACAGCGCTTCTCGAAATCTCGTTCCTCGTTCTCTTGATGACATGAGCGCTCCTTGTCGTCAGGAGGGGGTAGCGATCGAGAAAGCGATCGCACCACCCACGCCCGACTGTCCCCACAGCCCGCGTCTTCCCGAACATCGCTGCGAAGACCTCCTGTGCCTTGGCGATGAGAGCGTCTCGGTTGACAGGATAGCCCTCGCGCTGCATTGCGATCGCCCATTCGTAGATGTCGTCCTCTGCTTCGCAGCCGAGGATCGGCGGCGGTCCCGGCCGTTTTGCCACTAGTCCAGCCTTCTTGTTCGCTATTTTCGCCGCAGCGTGCGGTCGGGGGTGTGGTACTTGGCGCACAGCTCCGTGACTTTCGCGCCGTGCTCGTGGTCTGCTAACGCGAGCTCCAGGTCTTCCTCTCGATAGCGCTTGCGCCGCGCTGCCTCGCTCATCTGCGCTCTCTTGTAGCTGTTTTGTTTGTGCGCGTGCCGCGGCCACAGTCGGCCACAAACTGATGTGTGGATGAACTTGCCAATTAAATCTCGTTGATATGTTTTGTTGTGATGTGATTGGCCAAATTGTCGTTGACCGGCCAAAAACTGATGTCTGCCATAAACTGCTGCAGTACATTACGGTATATGTAATGTATCGGAGTGGCATTTCCAGAAACCCGTTGTCACACTCAGTCCAAAGACAATGGGTTTTTCTTTCGATGTGACAAAGTTTAGAACCTGGTACATTTAAACCTGCATTTCTGAAATCTAGTCACATGCTTTTAAACCTAATCCTCATCGATTCGAGTAGTACCAACACGTGATACTTGAGTATCAACACGTTTACCAGGCAAGTCGTTTTCGATACTTAAATGGCATGCTCAGTATCACCTACTGTAGTCAGGTCAAAATATGGAAATATTTGTGATCAATTGAGATTCGAGTGCCTTTCCGAGTTCTTGACCAAACCGGTATATATAAAGCGGATGGCGCGGAGGAGCACTCGGGTGCTGCTGCTGCGCGCGTGTGCAGCGCCTCCCGCGCTCTCTTTGACCACAGCAGCTGCTGCTACTAGTGACGTGGGCCAGCGCGCGCTCTTCTCCAGTAAGCGCCGCGTGCGCTACGGCGGCGAACAGGACACGCGCCAGAAGAGCAAGCTGTTGTCGTTCGTCAAGCACAAGCAGAAGTCGCAGCTGGACAAGCTACGGGCGTCGCTCGCGCACGAGGCGGTCTCCAGTATGATTGTGCCTACAATAGATCAAGCGCCCATTGCTGCTATTGATGGTGGTGCTGCTATTGATGGTGGTAACTACAGTGACGGCCCTGAAGACGGAGAAGCGGTAGGCGAGAGCGGCAACACGGGCAAGCACGCGCGCGAGTTCTCGCGCATGCGCAAGATGAAGGAGGCCAAGCAGGAGCGCGTAAAGCACCTGCCGCTCTTCAAGCCCAACTCGGCGCTGCTGCGGCACTTTGGCGAGCAGACGCTCGGGAGCTACGAGCACCTGCCGGCCACGGCCTTCGACGGCCAGGTCATCGTGATCCACTCGCCCCAGGAAGAAGCCATCTACGCGTCGTACCTGCGCGCGCAGAAGGTGTTTGGCGTGGACACGGAGGCCAAGCCGGACTTCCACACGAAGAAGACGATGAACCCCGTGTGCCTCATCCAGATCGCGACGCTCGACCGCGCGTTCCTCTACCGCCTGCAGCGCGGTCAGGCGCTCCCGCCCGTGCTCCAGGAGCTTTTTGGCAACCCGGACGTGCTCAAGATCGGTCACTCGTTGCACGACGACTTCCGGCAGATGAAGTCCTCGAAGCTCGTGAACGCAGTCAACTCGACCGTCGACACGCTGCCCATCGCCAACAAGCTCGGGTGTCTGCGGCCAGGACTCAAGACGCTCTGCCAGCTCTTCCTCGGCGGCGTGATTTCCAAGGAGATGCAGGTGTCCAACTGGGAAGCCACGCGTCTGAGTCCCGCGCAGATCAAGTACGCCGCCACGGACGCCTGGGCTCCTCTGAGAGGTATTATTACTTCTTGTATCTCTCTTGTGTATGAGCTGCTGGATGGTTGGTGGCTAACCCTCGTGTGTGTTCTGACAGTTCTGCTGGCGATGATCCAGCTGGAGGAGACGCGGCTGCTGCTGCGCACCAAGAGCTACAACAGCTTTGGCCGAACTGTCATCGACGACGACCACGACAAGCTGCTCGCTCTGCTGCACGACTTTGCGGTGAGCCACCATGCGCACAGCCAACGATAGAGGCCAGCCAGTCATTCATTCAGGTAGAGATGCGCTTTTTCATTACCTTGCGTAATTGCTCCTCATGTGTCCATAATAGAATCGAATGGGAACCAGCCAGAGGTCCCGTCTGGAGTCGATCCTCTCGCCCAGAGGCTGTCGTTGCGCCACTCGGACGCTGCGATGCGGACGCTGTCGCCCACGTACAGAGTGAGCTCGCTCTCATGGCTACCAGCGTGCTCTTTCTTGACAGTGAAACCAGCACCACTATCAGTACCAGCGTCGGAAGCCGACGAGACCCACTCGACGTACGTGCACGGAAACCACCCGAGGATGGCTCTGTCGTCACCACTTGTGCCTCGTTGACCTCGCCACCAGCCCGAGGCTCTCATCTCCAGCACTTCGAGCGTCTCGCCCTCAGTCATCGACAGCTCATTCGGGTCTGAAGTGACGTAGTCGGCCGTCACGCGAACCAGTCCGAGGATGAGGAGACGCGCAGTCGCAGTCTCGAGTTTGCTATTGCGGTCGTCGCTGGCTGCTTCATCCTCGTCGCTGCTGGAATACTCAGCCGAGTGTCCTTCTTCCTGCTCGTCATCGGAGGTGAGTGGCGAAGACGAAGAGAACGATGCGCACGAGCCTTCGTCACTGTCATCGAGTGCTTTGGCTTCGTTTCCATCGCTCGCGTCTCCAGGCTCGGGCAGCAAACGTAGCTCCTCGCTAGGAGCTATACTCACAGTCGGTGCTGACATGCTGCTCGCCTCAACATTGTTGTGTGCATCTGAATTGAATAGAAATTCGCAGTGGACGACAAGAACCAGTCAGCAACGGCCAGGTTGTCCATGAACAACAGCAGCGACGGCAACGCCTACAGAACCTTGGAGACCAGTGATAAGCCCAGGAAATGAACTCTCGGGCTCGCAATTCGCGATAAATTCAGGCTTTCGTGTCGAATTCTTCCCTCTAGACACTCGTCTCGACTGAAGCCTCGCAGTTGCTGGTTCATCGTCATCAGCTGACACAACAAACGGATGACGCAACAGCTCAGTGGCAGACGGCCTCGCGCTCGGATTCTTCACGAGGCAGAGCGCCAAAAAGGCCTTCGCTACGCCCGAGAGCGCGTCTGGAAGCGTCGGGAGCGCGTCGTCGGACGCAATGTGGAACATGGCAGTGAGCGGGTTCGAGTGGTTTTCCTACCAAAAGCATCATACAGTGTTGAGAAGAAAACAATGATTGGCTACCAGCTATTGGTCTGCCAGCAGATCCGCAGACTCAGCTCACTCACCCACGGCGGCTTGCCCGTCGCCATCTCGATCAGGACGCAGCCAACGCCCCAGATGTCGGCCTTGCGCCACGAGTCCTCGCCTTTCTCAGCTCTTACAAGCTCTGGCGCCATCCAGTACGGCGAGCCCAGGCCATCGCGCACCGATCTAGTTGTGAACCCCAGTCAGGCAGTGTGCCAGTCAAGCAAAGGACTTAGAACCAAAGGCGCACCTCGCAGTCTCCAGGCGCTGCTGCTGAGGCGACTTTTGCTCATTCCCGCAGTCGTTTGCGCGCTTGGCCGTGCCAAAGTCCGTAATTTTCAGAATTCCGTCGTCGCTCAGCAGCAGATTCGCGCACTTGAGGTCTCTGTGGGCGATGCGCTGCGCGTGCAGATAAGCCACGCCAGTGAGCAGCTGCCGAGTATATGCGCGGGCCACAGCCTCGGTGAACGGACCAAAGTCGCGCAGCAGTCTAGTGGTAGCGAGTGGTGTGTCAAACGCAGTATACAACGTGTGTATACCAGTATACGAAGGCAGGACAACAACAGACGTACTTGCTGAGCGAACCGAGGTGGAGATACTCCATGAAGATGTGTGCGGTTGGGCCATAGTGCTCTGCTTGTAGACACAAGCGTATACCGGTAGGCATGAGCACGTGTATAGTATACGCATTGAATTGAATAGTGTACCCCATCCGATGTACTGGACGACGTTCGAGTGGTGGAGAGAGCTCATGATCGCCGTCTCGCGCTCAATTTGCGCCAAGCTGAGCACGCGCTGCAGGGAGAGCGACGACACGTCGTTGCCCTGCGCCAGCTCCTCCTGAATGAACACCTGCTTCACGGCGATCTGCTGGCCACTGCAGCAACATATAGAGATTGGTTACTTGCGCACAACTCACAGCCACGCAAAGTCCTTGTCTGTGTGGTACTGCAACAGCACCTGGGGACGCGGAGAGCTACGTGGACGATGCCGAAGCGGCCGCTGCCGATCGCTGGGCCTTTGTGCCACGCGAGCGTCCTGCGCAATGTCAGTTACACAGACAGACAGCACACACATGAGCAGCTACGACTGCATGGCGAGCAGCATGCTGGCATGCAACACAGGCGCTCATACTCGTCTGCGAGGAGCGAGAGCTGCAGCTCTGGGGGCGGCGCGATGCTCTTCTCCGCACTGCGGACGCTGCGTTGGTGGTCGGCGGGCATCCTTGCTTGCGCTGTTGCCACGCAGCTCACAAGAGGTTCGCAAGGCGGTTTGCACAATTGCTAGTGGCCACTCTTTGTACAGGACGCTTCAAGGTGGTTGCGCAATTTGTTGGCACGTCTTGCGGACCTCTTGTGAGCTGAAGCGAGCGCAACACCAGACAACCGGTAGACCACCAGACCTGCCTATGTTTTTAATGAACACCTGAAACTCTATATATATGCACATGGTATGCTACTATTTTCTGTAGTATCACTAAACTGTATCAAATGGACCTCTACAAAATAATATATTATTTGAATGCCTATATATACGAGGATCACTAATAAGCTCACTTGTGCACTACTGCATGTGTGCTCGTCAGTGCACACGAGACGAGACAAGAATTTTCCTGTGCAAACAAAGAGGTGCTCATTATTCACCAATCAAAACACATGCTAATACTGAAATTCATTTTTAGAATTGATCATTGGCTTAAATTTCTATATTTTAAGCCAATCTAAATTAAGCCAATTGATCCGTTTGCGCAACCATTTGCAAACACACACGCCACACCAATTTTCACACAACAAAAACGAAGCAGCGAGCGGATCCTTCAGAACCAACGTGCACCGTGAACCGCCCGCCTGCCTGCGCAGCAGCAAGCCCAACAAGAAGAAGATCTCATTCTCCATTTTGCCAGCCACCAAGCGCCCGCCTCTTCCCAGCAGTACCAGCACGCACAACAATGCGCCTCTTCCTCAAGTCCACCACGCGTGCGGCGTCGCTCACGGGCCTCGTGCGCCAGCAGCGCAGCAGCTTCAGCACGAAGAAGTCGGCGCTCACGTCGACGGTCTTTAAGGACCAGCTCAAGACCGTGACCATGGCCGACCAGCAGGAGACCGTGCTCCCGGGTGGCCGCAACCTCTTCCCGCTGCTGCCCAAGGCCTTCGCGGGCGTGAAGCAGATCGGCGTCATCGGCTGGGGCTCGCAGGGCCCCGCGCAGGCGCAGAACCTGCGCGACTCGCTCGAAAAGACGGACATCAAGGTCAAGGTCGGTCTGCGCGCGAACTCGGCGTCCATGGCCAAGGCCCGTGACGCTGGCTTCACGGAGCAGGACGGCACGCTCGGCGAGATGTTCGAGGTCATTAAGGAGTCCGAAATGGTGCTCCTGTTGATCTCGGACGCCGCGTCCACGGAGCTCTACCCGGAGATCTTCCCGTTGCTCAAGGACGGCGCGACGCTCGGTCTGTCGCACGGCTACCTACTCGGCCACCTCAAGTCGGTCGGCGAGACGTTCCCAAAGAACGTGAACGTCGTGATGGTCGCGCCCAAGGGCATGGGCCCGTCGGTGCGCCGCCTGTACGTGCAGGGCAAGGAGGTGAACGGCGCCGGCATCAACGCCAGCGTTGCGATCCACCAGGACGTGAACGGCAAGGCCACGGAGCACGCGCTCGGCTGGAGCATTGGCCTCGGCTCGCCCTACACGTTCTACACGACGCTCGAGGACGAGTACAAGTCGGATATCTTTGGCGAGCGCGGCATCTTGCTCGGCGGCGTGCACGGCCTCATTGAGGCGCTCTTCCGCCGCTACGTGCAGCAGGGACTCTCGCACGAGGACGCGTTCAAGAACTCGGCCGAGTGCATCACGGGTCCACTGAACACGCAGATCTCGCACCACGGCATCCGCTCCGTGTACGAGCAGTTCGAGGGCGCGGACCGCAAGACCTTTGAGAAGGCGTACGCCGCGGCCTACACGCCGTGCCGCGACATCCTCGAGGAGTGCTACGACGACGTGGCGTGCGGCAACGAGATCCGCAGCGTGAACAACGCCGTGTCGCGCCACGGCCGCCTGCCCATGGGCAAGATCGACGGCACGCTCACGTGGAAGGTCGGCGAGAAGGTGCGCGCGGCCCGCGACGGCACATTCATTATGAACCCGTTCACGTGCGGCACGTACGTAGCCATGATGATGGCGCAGATTGACCTGCTCATCGAGCGCGGCCACTGCTACTCGGAGGTCGCAAACGAGTCGGTCATCGAGTCGGTCGACTCGCTCAACCCATACATGCACGCGCGCGGCGTGGCCTACATGGTGGACAACTGCTCCACCACGGCCCGCCTGGGCTCGCGCAAGTGGGCGCCGCGCTTCGACTACCTCCTGACCGAGCAGGCCTTCGTGGCCGTGGACGAGAGCGCGGTCACCGACCAGGAGAAGCTCATGTCGGCCTTCAAGACCCACAAGATCCACGACGTGCTGGCCGTGTGCGGCGACCTGAGACCGAGCGTCGACATCTCGGTGCAGTAAGTAGCGTCAGCTTATCTTCCCCAGCAACACGCAAGCGTCCAGGAGGTCTTGCGCCAGCGCGACGGTAGTTTAGTTGCGTTGCAGCAGATTTCTCACACACGCATGTGGGCGAATATAAAGCGAATTATATCATTGTGCATTGGAAAATGTTGCTCTTGCTGTTGTTGTGCAGCTTGTTGGTGGTGGTGGTGGTGAGCTACAGCACAAGTCGCATGAATCTTATGTGCAGCAACTAGAAGCTCAACATGCGCAACTTGCTGTTTGTTTGCAAGCATGAAGGTTGTTGTTGTGGGGAGGGATTTGATGAACATGGCTCAAGGTTGCGAGCTGATGGCGTCACGCACTCGCGGGACTTGGCTTACGCAACAACATGCAAACTGGTGGTGCGCGTACACGTGCGACTTGCGTGTGCGACAATATGCGCATAAAGAACACAACAAGAAGATGGAATGGGGGTAAAATGGTTGTTAGTTAGTGGTCGTATCTATCAAGTTACAATGCAGAAGCTGCTGTTGCCCACCACCGCATTAGTTCTTGCGGCTAGCGGTGCGCTTGACGGTCGTGGTCGTGGTCGCGGCCGCCGCTGGGGCTGCTGCCGCCGACGACGAGGCCGCGTCCAGCTCAGAGAGCGCGTCGGCCACGGGCGCGGGCGTCTCGAGCGAGATCTGGCCCGTTACTTCCAGAATCTCGCGACACTTTTGCGTCCAGGCCACGAGCTCCTCGACTTGGACTGTTAGTAGACACACACACACACATAGAGAGTTAGTTAGTTTCCAGCCATTCTCATAGCAAGTCCCACATTCACACAACAATACGTACTTCGTCCGTCCTTGTCCTCGTCGATCTGCGAGATGAGCCAGTCGACGTCCTCCTCCGTGTTGGCTTTGCGCAGGATGGTCATGACGGCGTTGCGCAGCTCCTCGGCGCTCATGACGCCGTCGCTGTCGCGGTCGAGCACGTAGAGGCGGTCGCCCACGTCGCGGTCGACCTTGTCAAGCTCCACCTCGAGGTTCGAGAGCATGGCCTCGAGCTTCTTCATCATGCGGCCCGTGGTCTTGTTCTCCTTGGATTGCGCGCCGATGCGTCCGGCCGCGAGCAGCTCCTCGACATCCATCTCCGACTTGTTCTGCTTCATCTGGTCCACGGCCTGGCGCTCCTTCTCGACGAGCGACTTAAACGCCAGCGACTCGAGCGCGCTGAGCTCCTCGAGGCTCACAATGTCCTCAAGCGTCTTGGCTGCGTGTGGCGCTGGCGTCGGCGTCGGGGCCGCAGCCGCTGTGGCTGGCACTTCCACCTTCACGCTCTCTGCGAACTGCGTTACCTTGTGGGGCGAAGGGCTAGTGGAGTCGCTGATAGGCAGTGGCTCCGTGGCCGTAAACAACGCGGCTGGCTCCAGGAACGCAGCCGCTTCCGCCTGCTCCTTGCCCTTGGCCTCGGCCGCCGCGGCGTCGCCGTCGGCCTTCTTCTTGGCGTCCGTGCGGAACTTCTCCTCGTCGGCGATCATCTCGTTCTGGTACCGGATGCTCTCGAGCTTGAGCTCGCGCATCTCGAGGCTCTCCTTGCTGGAGGACGCGGCCGCGAGCGCCACCTCGGTCACCACCTCTTCGTCCATGGACGACATGGATGTGGCCAGCGCAGCTTCGGGGCTGTCCATGGCCGTGATGTTGAGGGCGCGCGACATGATGAGCAGCGATGCCGGCACGTTCTTGTTGATCGAGAGGTCGAGCCACTGCTTCATCTGGCGCACGTAGCCGGCCTTGGTGAGGCCCGTGGCACGCATACCGCGCTCCATGCACGCCATCTGGAGCTCCTCCTTGTCGAGCGAGTCAAGGCCTTCCCAGATGATGTCCTGGTCGTCCTTCTTGAGCTGGCGCACCTTGTTGCGCAGCTGGAAACGCAGGAAGTTGTCGTTGCCGTAGTGCTGCACGCCCATGTAGCGGCACATGGCCACGAGCTGCGGACGCGAGATGTTGTCGAGCATGAGCTCGTCGTTGAAGAGCGTGGCGACCTTGAGCGTCTCCTCCGCTGTAAGCGGCTCGCCACGCTGCGCGCGCTCCACAAAGTCCATGACCTCGCGGGCCGTGGCCTTGCGCTCTTCCGTCACGCCCTCCGTGTCGCGCGTGTCCTGCATCACCTCCTTGACCGTCTCCTGGAGGAACTCGGCCAGCGCCACGCGCAGCTGCAGCTGGCGCTTCATGTCCTCTTCGCGCTGGAACGAGTCCTTGTACGTGCTCGGGAGCATGTTGGGGAAGATCTTGAGCGCTACGGGCAGCAGCAGCTCCATGAACGGCACGATGAGGAAGAACGAGAACGGCACGAGACGCAGCAGGTCCGCCACGGTGCGCTGCAGCTGCTTGCGTTCGCGACGCGAGAGCGCGTTGCCGCGCACGAGACGGCGCAGGATGCGCGTCGACGTGCTCACGTCCGCCCACAGCAGCTTCGTGCCGAGCCAGTAGTGCTTCAGCTCCGCCTTGACGGTCTCCTTCATGCGGCCCCACCACGCCTTGACAGCCGCCGGGTCCGTGAAGATGAGCGAGATGCCACGCGCGAGCGCCTTGGCGCCGTCGAGCGTGAGCTGCGGCACGCGCTTGATCAGCGACACCGCCTGCTCCGATACCTTGGGGATCTGCTCGTCGAGGTTCTCGATGCGGATCAAGCGGCGCTCGCCGCCCTTCTCCAGCGCGCTCTCGAGCTTCTCCTCCTGCGCCTTGATCTTGCTGCGGCGACGACGAGCGGCCGCGATCTTCTTCTTGGCGACCGGGTCGGTTGGGACGACTGGGCCAGCAGCAGCAGCGCTGCTGGTTGGCGGCGGTGTGCCGGGCGGCGCGGTCGTGAACCTGCGCACGGAGAACGCTCCGGTGGGCGGCACGATAAGCGTTGCGTCTCTGTAAAGCAGCGCGCGATGGCTGATGTGGGCCATGCCCGAAGACGAGGCATTCTCATCCAGCATTGGAAAGAAAGGTGAGCTGCTCGTGCTCTTGTGGCGCTGCTGGCGCGAGTCAAAGACGCTGGACGCGCAGGCCATAAGCGCGCTGTCGTCGCGCGCCGCGAGCAGCTGCGGATGTGCGTTACGACGGCCGCTGCGGCCGCTGGTGTCGGCGGCGACGCGCACAAGGCGCTGCGACCGCGCGGCGTTGCGCATACTGGAGCGCAGCATCTTTGGCGGATATTTCGATTGTGAAGACGTTCATTTTTGTGGTGGCATTTTCTTAAGGCAGATACGGTCCGACGAATGGACCGGTCCGTTGTGTGACCGTGTGATAGGTACGATCTGTCTCATGAACCGATTTCCCTCTAAGCTAAGCATATGCTGACCGTCTACAGGAGAGGAGATAGAAATTTCATGGATTTCACTTGATCTAAATATTAAAATTTGATTTCCAGTCCAGTCTTGACTTCCCTCTCATAACCTCTCATAATGGGTCTTGCATCGAGAATACAAGTACAGTCCTCCCTCCCAAATTGATACATACAAAATCATCCACCCAGCTATCCATTTTCACAGGATAAATATAACATAGAGGTATCCATTATTACAGGTTTGAAAATATTTGTCGAGCCAACACTCTCCCGGACACTTGGGCAAAGCCAATGCGAGGCGCTCGACAAGCGAGCTGAGCTCGTTTTCAAACATACTTGCACACTTGCAACGTCAGCGACTGCTGCATGCGCAAGTCGCAGCACTTTGAGCTATTTGTGCTCCTGCTGCGTAAGCGCTGGGTGCGTGGCGTGGCGGTTGCGCAGTTATTGATTCTGCCCATTCGTCAGGAGGATGTACACTGCCATCTCCGTACAACTGAAGATTCCGTCTGTGGGCTGCTTTTGCTTGACGAGGTCGAAGAGTTTGAAATTATTGTCAAGCTCTTTTGAGCTTTTAAGCACAAAACATACAATCATTCTTTGGCAAAGAGTGATTGTACTATAAAGAGCATATCTATTTTGAAAGGGTAGTTGCTGTGGACGATGTCTCAATTTGAGGGGGAGGACTGTATTGGTGAAACATTCATTCTCTCGATAGTGAGCTACACTCTTCATAAAACCTTCGTAAAAAGCATAAAAACCTATGAAAACTACCACCAAATGGTACAGTGTACCACTTGTCAAACGAAAGCAGGAACCCCGACAAAACAAGGCGACACGACAAGTACACGTAGGCGTGCTGACGATGGTGATGGCGTCGGCATCGAACGGCAAGAAGAAGAAGAAGAACGCCAAGAAGAGCGCCAAGCGCAAGCCCGTGAACCTCCAGTCTAATTTTCACCGTAAGTGCAAGAGCGACGCTGGCGTCACGGCCACCGTCACGGCCTACGAGTCGATCAGCGCCGACATGTTCCCTGCCAACCATCACCACCACCACCATTCTGATGATGATGACCACGGCCACTCGCATAATGACAACAACTCTGGTGATGCCGCAGGTGACTGCTCCTGTGGCGACTTCCACCTGCACAGGTGCGCCACCACTTCTGTATACATACTAACCGCCTTATGTCTATGCGTCCTCACTAACGTATCATCACTCTATCTATCTCTTTACTAATAAACAGCATCTGCAGCGACGGGAAGCTCAAGCCGAGCGACGTGATCGAGAAGGCGGCGGCGAACGGCGTGACGTACATGTCGCTGACGGACCACGACACGATGGCGGGCGTGGCCGAGGCTATGGCGACGGCCCAGAAGCTCGACGTGCTCGTCTTCCCGGGCGTCGAGATCAGCGCCGAGGTGAAAGGCGGCGAGAACCTGCACATCCTCGGGTACTTTTACCCCGGATCCAACAGCCTCGAGCTCGAGAAACAGCTCGAGAAGATTCGCACGGGACGCCACAAGCGCGGCAAAGGCATGCTGGGCAAGCTGGTGCGTTGATTGGGCTCTTAGGCTCAGGCTCTCAAGTAGTGTAAGAATGAGACTAATGTCATTGTTGGCTGCGAAATGACAGGCGGCTATGGGCGTTAAGCTCGAGTGGGAGCGCGTGCTGGAGATCGCTGGCGAGGCGGCGCCGGGGCGGCCGCACGTCGCGCAGGCGCTCGTCGAAGGCGGCTTTGTAGGCAACTTCCGTGAAGCCTTCGCGCGTTTTCTGCACAACGACGGACCTGCCTACGTCGAGGTACGCCATCTGGTCTATATTATTATATATTATTATTGACTCGTTTAGGTATGCAAAAGAGAGATATTGACTGCTATTGTATGCTTGTCATCGTGACAGGGCGAGCACTTCCCGCCAGAGGACGCGATCAAGCTCATCGCGAGTGCGGGCGGCGTCTCGGTGCTGGCCCATCCATGGTGCTGCAAGGTAACGTGCGTGTGCTTATGGTATAGCAGCAGCACTATGTTGTCACTGACGATTTCTAACCTCTTATCATGAACAGAACCCGCTTACGCTCGTCCCCGAGCTGGCGAAGCTCGGCATTCAGGTATTTACACTCAGCTACTGTTGTTATTGTGATACGAGCTGTTCTTTTGAAGCTGACCTCGCATTCGCTTTGTAGGGCGTTGAGGTGTACCATGACACGAGCAAGATCGACACGTACGGCTTCCTGGCGAACGAGTCGGGCTTACTAAAGGTGCGCGCTCTATTAAACTCTATCAAAACTCTATGGTATATCAGCTGAGCTCTGGGTCTTGTGTTCTATCACATGCAGATGGGTGGCTCAGACTTCCACGGCATCGATCCGAACACGGAGCGCGCGCCAGGCGCCATTCCCTTCCCGCGCAAGCAGGTGGAGGCCTTCCTTACGCACGCCAAGAGCATCTGGGAGCGGCCAATGCGCGAGCGTCTCCACGAGATGGTCGCTCTGGCCAAAGAACAGCAAGAGGCTCAACAAGAGATAGAGGAGCTGCTCATCTGGAAGGAGCAGCTGCCAGCAGCTCAGCAGGTGTGTGCGGCGCTGGGTGCGGACGTCGAGATCCTCGAAGATGCTGAGAGTCCAAGTCACTACCGGACGTTGCGAGTTCAGGTACCAGCTAAACCAGTTGTAGCTTAGAGGTCGTCCGTTATCCATAGTTTGATAGAGATAAATATGCGCTTCATGTTGGGCGTGTTGGCGTCCTACATGTTCCCCATTATCATACACATTTCAAATAGATAGAGAGAGTAAACACGCGAGTCAGCTCAACTGTGTCCCTGCAGCTGCTTCATAATGAAGTGAAGCCTCCCAGCCACAAACGTCATATCCGGTCGCGTCGCCGGGTCTCTCGCGCACATGGCTTCGATCAGCTGCCACTGCTCGCCACTGAAGCACTCGGGTTGTCTGGGCAAGCGCCCGAGACCCACGAGCACGCAGACGACCCCACTGGACACTCGTCCCCACGGCCGTTCGCCCGAGACGGCTTCAAGGATGCACATCCCGAACGCGTAGACATCGGATGTGAAGGATGCAGTAGCGTCTTCGTCCTTTAGCAGCTCCGGGGATCCCCAACGCGCAGCCTCCGACTCTGTCTTTGTCTTCGTCTCTGTTGCTGGTGCTGGGCTTGAAGGTTCACTCTCAATGGGCTCTGTGTCCAGCTTCTGTTTCGAAACCTGTGCGGCAACCTGGTTGTCGTCACCATCGTTCGTCTCACTGTTGATCTCGCTTGGCGCCAGCTCGCCATGGACGAATCCTTGTTTGTGGAGAAGCACGAGACCATATGCCGCAGCGCGCAGCGCATCCCACACGTCGTGGTGGCCTTCGCGGCTGTGCTTCTCAGTCTTACCACCGCCATTTCGTATCTGACCGAGAACAAAAGCCTTGAGCTTCTCTGGTGCGTCATTCGTTGCTCTCAGAAGCCTCATTGGCTTTGAACACGTGAATATGAGCCTCCGCCAGCTCGTCTCATCTGGGTCCTCGTTCCTATTCAGCGTAATGGACTTGCCCGTGACCTGGAACTCGCTGATCATCTCACGTAGCAAAATCATCGTGTCCATGTCCTGGGGAGTAAATAAGTTTGAGTATAAGATTTGCTCCACGCTCGACTTCCTGGTGGTGTATTCGAGTGTCCACCGCCAGAGACAGAGCACGGTCTCTCCAAAACGTACCAATAGAGCGCGGTCTGGCTTGGTGCTCACACCATTCTTCATAATAGCCAATACGGTGTTCAGTTTGAGAACAATCGGCGTCCAAATAGACTCAAGCTTGCGTGTGACCATGTTCAGATCTCTCTGTAGCAGCCTCAGCCAGGTCGTAAACACGGAGCTCGCAGAACTGATGAGCGTTGGCACCACTCGATCGCAGTGCTTGATCATGAGGTCGACCACGTGAGCGTGGCTCAGTGGTACATTGCCTGAAGAAGACTCGCCAATGTGTTGGGCGCCATCGTCCTTCTCTGGACTGAACGACGCGCCTCTTGCGAGCAGCTCTGTGGCGACGGTCAAGTGGCCGTTGCGAGCAGCGGCGAGCACCGGCAGCTTCTTAAACGACGGGTCGCCGTGGACGCGCGCACCATTCTCCAGTAGGAAGAGCACGATCTCACATCGACCACGCGACGCAGCCTCGCACAGTGGTGTGGCGTTGGTGCTGGAGACCACATCGATCGCTGCGCCGTGCTCGAAGAGGGAGTAGATGACGTCCAAGTGCCCGTAGATCGCGGCTTGGTGCATCACCGTCCCGCCGTTATTCGACACTGTGTACACCGAAGCGCCGTGTCTGATCAGCAGCTCGATCATCGGCACATTCAAACCGAAGCCGAACATCGCGGTCTGACCAAACGAGTCGAGGTGGTGGACGTCCGACCCTGCGTTGATGAGCTCTTTAGCGGCGTCCACATGGTTAAAGCGCGCAGCACTGAAGAGCGGGGTGTAGTTGGACTTGCTCAGCGTATGGACATCCGCACCACGCTGCACCAAGAGCCGCACCATGTCGGCGCTATTGGCGTCAAACAGCGCCGTTTCCTGGCGCTCGTTGCGGACATTCACGTCTGCGCCGTTATCCAGCAGTAGCGTCGCGATCTGCGTGCTGCGTGCGCCACGGACGGCGTAAAAGAGCGGCGTCTCACCAGCGCTGTTGCGCGCGTTCGCGTCGGCATTGCAAGAGTTCAACAGGAAGGCTGCAGTGGCGCTGTCATGCACGTGGAAGAGCGGCGAGCAGCCTTTCCCGTCTGTGGAGTGCATGGCGACGGTGAGCGAGTCCGTGGCGAGGAGCGTGCGGAGCGCGGGCACGTCGCTGGCCTCCACTGCGCGGAAGAGTGTAGCGTTCATTTGGGTTGATCGCTTGATGGCGAGCTTTTGTTGCAGATTAGTGTGTCCACGCAGGCTGGTTCCGCGCGACTTTGTGCCCAACAAATGAGTACACATTTTGGATATAACCTGCAGTAACACATAATCCGTATAAATTGGTATTGTACGCCGTGAAAAAAGTTTTTTGCTCAGAGCTTTGCACGTTTATAAGAACAATGCTCATCAGGTGAAGACAAGAGGTCCCAACCCGATAAGACATGGCTCATAGAAGACGAGGTTCCGCACTTCAGTACTACACCAGGTCGGTTGGTATTCATGGCTCTTGTGCATTAATTTAGACAGAGTGAAGCTGTGAAGTAGGTAAGACACCCAGATATTCAGGTTCAACACGGACTCGAGGTGTAACCGCGACTTAAGACTCGTGGATTTTGCTCAGCGCCGCTTGAGCAGCTCAAAGACGAGTTCGACGTTCGTGCGCCCCATCTCCTCGAACGAATTCGTCTTGGTCACGGCGTCAAAGTTGTTGAGCATAAACGCGATGCACTGGTCGCGCAGCACCGCCGCGTTGTGCAGGTCGGCTGCGTGGAGGATCGTCGCTGCGTTCTCAATACACAGCGATCCAAGCATGCGGCTCTCGCAGATGCGCTTCAGCCGGTCCACACCGTACTACAGTAGAGAGTCATATAAAGTCACTATACAGTACATGTTATCCCACATGCCAATCAGTTATTATAAGAACGAACCCTGTCTGCTGCCACGAAGAGCTCCATGGCCACGTCGACCGACACGTCCAAGTAGTCGCTGTAGAGGTACTCGAGGAATGAGAGGAAGATCGGACGCCGGACGTCCGTGATTTCCACCTCGCGCGCGCGGCTCTCGAGCATCTGAGCAATAGGCATGGCAGCAAATTGGTATCACGAAAAGTTAGAAATTGGTCTATAAGAAACTAAAAAGCCATTTGTGTTTGCCTCACTTCGCCAGTTAACATCGCCTTGAAGTAGTTGCAGCGCATGCACAGGATCTTGTGCGCGTAGATCGGAATGCCTTCGACTGTTAATCACATACCCACCGTAACAACACATCGCTATCGTGACGACATCGCACTATTTACCACAAATAAAGAGCTAAAACGTACCAACAAAGGTGATGTCGCTCATCACTTCGCTGTTCACGAGCTCTCGCAGATCGGCAATGAGCGTGCTCTCGGGGATGTCCAACTCAAACTCTTCGTCTCCAAAGCGAAATTGCTTAAAATCGTTCAAGCGGCTGCTGCCGTCGTAGCCGCCAAAGATGATGAGGCTCGAGTCGTAGACGCTGCCCACGTGGCAGAAGCGCTGGCCAGGCGGCTGGCCGTTGAACTGCATCGGCTGCCACAGGTTCGTGTCTGTACAAACAAACAAAAACAGATTCGCCACCAATTAGCTCATCTCCAGCGCCCAAGTCAAATTAAACGGAGTTCACGAGAACGTACCTAGGTTCAGCTCATAAAAGTCGTTCATGGCACTGCCAGTGCTCCCGCCAAAGATGTACATTGAGTTGGAGTGGATCACGGCCACGTGGCTGTCGCGAGGGATCGGCGCCGGGCCTTCGGTCACCAAGGACGACCACGACCGAAGTGCTAGAGTACAGTGAATATCAGGAGGCAATATTAGTACTCGAGTGTCACCATCTTGCTGTTGCTGTTATTACGCTCGTACCAAAGTTGAAAACGTGCACGTCGTTGAGATGTCGGGATCCGTCGTGGCCTCCAAAGAGCACGCAGCTGTTCTTGTGCACGACCAGCGACGATCGATATCTACCAGACAAAGAAATCTACTGTGAGTATAACACGCACCAACGAGTAATGTGCCTCACAAGTGAACAAACTGACCTTGGTCGAGGCACTCTTCCAGTTGCCGCTACTAGCGTCCACGTTCCCGTTTCTGAGATAAGCAAAAGAAAGAGAAATAGCAATCAGTACAAGGTGACACTCTCAGGCTCGAAATAAATAAGTGGCTTCTGATTATGATAAGCGAATACGCACCGAAGTTGAATTCGTGAAAGTCGTTGCGGTAGCTCCCATCATAGCCTCCAAAGCAGTACATCGACTTGTCTGCAGCCGTGATAAATGGTAAGCAACAAAGACATAGTTAGAGAATCGCTGCGCAATAGAGCAACAACACCAAACCACGCTCTGAGAGATCATTACGCACCGTAGACGACAGCAGCGTGGCTGTGACGAGGAGTCGGCGGCATGCCGGCGATGACGCTCACGTTGCTCCATGTCTGCGACACTAATACAAATACACGAGCCACAGCCACATACCAGAGTCAATATCGTAGCCAGTCTGTAGCTCCCACGATCAGCTAGCCAATCACTTGAATGGCAGCCATTTGGCAACTTGAGCAAGAAAGCTAACGTACGGAAGTTGTACTCGATGAAGTCGTTCACGCGCGAGCTGCCGTCAAAGCCCGCGAAGACGTAGAACGAGTCCTTGTACACGACGGCGACGTGGCGGTCGCGCGGGCTCGGCGGCGGGCCACTGGCGGTCACGACCGACCACAGGCGCCGGTTGAAGCTGAATTCGTAAAAGTCGTTCACGCGGTTCGAGCCGTCGTAACCTGTGCAATATATAACAATCCAGCGTCCATGAACGTTAGAATGCCATGCGTTAATGCATACGAGCGCCTATCCATACACACACACAGAGCCAATATAGATACGCCATTGCGCCATGCGTTACCTCCAAAGATGTAGAGCGAGTCCTTGCGGATGGCGCACACGTGCAGCGAGCGCTGGCAGGGCGCCGCTGACGGGTTTTCGCAGGGCACGGTCACCCACGAGCGCGCGGCCGAGCGCAATGTGCTCATAGTGTACGAAGAGCGTGTGGCTTGGGAGGCAGGTGGTAGAGAAGGAGAAGGCGTCGAGGCTTCTCTCTCGTGCGCAGATGCTTCCGCCAATGCCGTCTCGCTGTGAGAGGATCCTTTGGGCTCCCTCTCTAAACCGATTGATCGCGGTTGTGTGAAAATGGCCAGTCGCTGTCCTCTTTTTCGTCAAACCTGCCTCGAAGGAGCGAAAGATCACGCTGGTTGCTTCTTGGATCGCGAAGATATGTGCAGATGCAGCACTATTAGCAGATGCCTACTATATAGAGACAACGCGCATATCCAGAGCATGCCGTTGCAGCGTTGGCGCTGTGGAAGTCATTGGGATATTGGCATATTCACAGCTGTATTTTCAAATGTGGCTCCTCCTTTCGTAAAAAAATGGAGGGAAAATGTTCCCATTTTTCATTTTTCCAAAACTCATGCAATTAACCTTGTTCTGGTAAGGTTTTTCAAAAATCGGATCAATCAAATCAAAGAACAAATTGACCAAATTGCCAAATCGGACCACATCCAAAGACCAATTTCAGCGGCATTTGGCGCTTTCGAAAGGACCAAGCGAACGAGCGAGCAGCTATGGTGCGTGCATGACGCTCTCGTGGACAGCGCTGTGGACCGATATGGAAGCATCTGCAGTGGAACTAACGCTGTGTCTATTTACTTGTGTGTGTGTGATTATGCGTGTAGTCGAGCGTTATTGGAGCTGGCAAGGGAGGAAAAGGCGGCAAGGGTGGCAAGGGCGTCACGTCCAAGAAGGCGCCGCAGTCGCGATCGCAGCGCGCTGGACTTCAGGTACGCAGCGGTACTGGATGGTGATAATCAAGCGATGGGGTCGGCTGTACTAACAGCATGCTATTGTTTCTATGCTGCTTGTGTTGCTTCAACAGTTCCCTGTGGGCCGTATCCACCGCTTCCTCAAGCGACGTGTGGCCAACAACCAGCGCATTGGCGCGACGGCTGCGGTGTACGCCGCCGCGATCATGGAGTACTTGACCGCTGAGGTGCTGGAGCTCGCGGGCAACGCGTCGAAGGACCTGAAAGTGAAGCGCATCACGCCCCGCCACCTGCAGCTCGCGATCCGAGGAGACGAAGAGCTGGACTCGCTGATCAAGGCCACGATCGCCGGCGGCGGCGTCATCCCGTACATCCACAAGTCGCTGATCAACAAGCAGGCGAAGAAGAAGCCGCCTCAGTAAGCAGCAGCCAGCACAGTGTAACGAGACGAGATGCGTGCAGGCAGATCCGCCCACCACACGGAGGACCAGAGAATGCAACGTATATATAAAACAGGAAAGGGAAGCGAGGCCGCTGTTTGGAAAACAAGAGAAGATGTGAAGTTGAGAGCTGTCAGTTAATACAGTGAGCAGCGTGTGAATGCGTATCCATCCTGCTTCTATCTCCACTGGCAGGTTGATGTGCGTGGTGTCGTCACCATGACTGTCCACCGCAAGTCGTGGCGCGTTCTTTTAGTGACATGCGGCACTATGCCACCTGTCACTAAAGCAAATTCGTGCTGCTTCAAATAAAAGCTCGTCGTCGAGTTGAACCCCCCGCATTTCCTTCAAAAGCCCCACAGAAGGGCAATTTCCAAGCCAAAGCATTCCGCAATTGTCGTTCGCTCGCCCGCCCCGCCCCGAGAAGGAAGCAGGAAGGGAGGAAGATCCGAAGATTAGCGGAACGTCGTCGGCGGTCGTCGGCAGGAAACGCAAGCGCGCGATGGCGAGCGGAGACGCGGTCGTGGCGCTCGGGGGCGGCGGCCCGTCTGCGCCTTCAAGCAGCAGTAACAACAGCAACGGCTCGCGAACGACCCAGCAGCCCACAGCGATCGACTTGCTCTCGATCGACGCGCTCCGACGCTACCTTCAGCAGACGTGCACACCGCTCTTTGGCGAGACGACATCGTCCCAGCTCACGAGCGATTCTAGCAGCAGCAGTAACAACGGAGGCGAAAGATCCGCTTTCGCCCAAGATCTCAATGCCCCGGCCTCGATTACCGTGTTGGAGCAGTTCGTCGCAGACTCTGCCGCACGAGTCCTGCAGGTGCACTACTTCCCAGCGCCGTCGCATGCAAATGGTGCCTCGGTGCCGGAAAACTCGCGCATGGAAGTGGACAGCGAGCGCAATGGTGCCAGCGAAGATGTGGCTTCAGCGTGTCGGATCCGAGTGAACCTCGGCATCGAGTACGCGACGGGCAAGAAGCGCGGTCACGACGTTGTGTGCTTCATCAAGCGACTCAGCGCGCCGCTGACAAGCGATTTTGCGCTCAACCACCAACTTCAAGTCATGACGCTTGCGTTGGGGAGAAAGCGGGCCGATGTGGACAAGAGCTCCGAGACTGGCTCGAGCAGCGGGGAGAACACCGAAGAGGAGGAAGACGACCACAGCAACCTGCTGTCGGTTGTCTACAACTATGTGCACCAGTCCTTTGGTCCGCTGGTGAATGAATACTCGAAGGTCCATCAGCCGCAGAACGAGTTGGCCAACATGAACGAAGGAGCGCGAGGTACGAAATGGATTGACTGAATGGCTCGCGCTTGAATGCTTTCAGTTCGACTCATTGATGTCTGTATGTTAGGTCTTCCGGCGATCAAGAGAAGGATGAAGGAGCTCGAGCTCGCGCTGTTGCAGTACCAACAGAACATTGAGATTCCAGAGGTGAACTTGGTGTTCCACCCTGTCATTCAGCGTGCTGCAAACCTGGTACGAATGCTTGATCGCAGTTGTTATTGCTTATGTACCGATTGTGCTAACCAGCAGTCTGGTGGCTTGTTTTATTTTGGTTCAGGTGCGAGAGAAGGGTGTCCTCATCGACATTGAAGCGCTGGGTCTGGAAGACAAGGTGAACGATGTCGTATTCTTGAACGACATCCAGGGAGGAGTCAACAAGTGGATCAAGGAAATCCAGAAAGTGACACGGCTGATTAGGTGAGATAAGTTTTTAGTTGTATTGGTTGATGGGGAAGTATCTGACAATGTATAATGTTTGTTTACAGTGAGCCGCTCCCTGGCACGGCGATGCAAGAGATCAACTTCTGGTGCGATCTCAACCGCGCGCTGCTTGGTGCTCAGGAGAAACTGAACTCACCGGAGGTGGAGATCACGTTGGCGCTACTCAAGCGAGCGAAGCGTTACTTGGCGACGGTGACCTTCAGTGCTGACCACGGTCTGGGACCTGCGATTCAACGAGTTGCGAGTGTGATGACGCTGATGAAGGACTTCCCGATGAATTCCATCTTGTCGGCGACCGACATTAGCCAGCTCAACCAAGGGATCACGCTTGTGTTTACGCACCTCAAGAAAATCCGAGTGGCGGACGAGTACAAGCTGTCGAGACTGCTTCATCTTGTCGAGATCATGTCGAGCGACTTGACCCAGCAAGTCGTCAGCGTGCTGCGAGCGTACAATCTCATCCAGATCCCGTTCGAGCACTTTGAGCAGCTGATTTTGTCAGGCAAAGAGCTTTTTTTGAACTGGCATCGCCAAGTAGGAACTCTGTACGACCTGACGAAGGAACTGTCCAAGCGCCGCGGCTCGATGAACAGCGACAAGCCCCCGCAGCTTTCCGAGTTGCAGATGGAGCATGCTGCGATCGAAGAGCGTCTGTTGGAGCTGTACGAGTTCCGTGAGCAGCACGAGAAACTGCGTCAAGTGATTGAGCGTGTTCTTGGCAGCGCGGCTGGAGCTTCCGCGAACGACTCTCGTGCTGAAGTGACTGGTGATGCCCTGACGGAGATCAACGCGGCATACATGCAACTGAGCACGTTGGACCCCCTCGATGTTTCTGGTGAAGGAACGACAGCGTGGAAGAACATGCGAAAGTCGTACGAGTTGTGCATCGACCGCATCGAAGGCCGCATCATCAACAGCCTCACGAGTCGTTTGAGCGCGACTTCGAATGCCGACGAGATGTTCCGCGTGTTCTCGAAGTACAACGCGCTTTTCTTCCGGTCGCGCATTCGCAGTGCAGTTCAGCAGTTCCAGATGCAGCTCATCGAGAATGTGAAGGAGGACGTGAGCAGTTTGCAAGCCAAGTTTCGCGCTCATTACGCTTTCTCTGAAGCCTCTCGAACGAGTAAGCTGCGTGACATTCCGCCAATTGCTGGTGCAGTGATGTGGGCGAAGCAGATTGAACGGAAACTGAAGATGCTGTTGTCGCGAGTTGAGAGCGTCCTCGGCAGTGGTTGGGAGCAGCACGTCGAAGGCAAGGCGCTAAAGGTTGCTGCTGAAGCGTTCATCGCGAAGCTCAACCCTCAGCAGATTTTCGACCAGTGGGTCAGTGAGCTTGCTTCCATGCCGATCTTCGATATCAAGAACATCATCCTCAACATTGTGACGGAGGATACTCCTCAAGGAGAGCGCAAGAAGCTGGTGGTCGCTTTCAACCAGCAGATTGTCACGCTGTTCAAGGAAGTGCGCAACTTGGAGTGGCTGGGCTACCGGGTCCCGTTCACGCTCAAGATGATCGCAGAAGACGCCAAGTCAAAGTACCCTTTTGCCATGTCGCTGGATGCAAGCCTCAAGACGTACATGAACTCGTGTCGACGAGTGCAACCAATCTTCGAGCCACTGGTGGCCTCCTATGTTCGTGAAGTCCGAGCCACCATCGGGAAAACCTTTTCGAAGGGTAACGAGATGCGTTGGCACGCCGATGGACTTGGCGAGTACGTGACCGATTTGGCAACGAAAGTTGAACGCCTACACGACAAAGTGGAAGAGCTGTTGCAGAAAAGCAGCGACATCGACCACCTGCTAGACAGCGTTCGCAGCAGTGGTGACTTCAATGCATTGGAAGTCCAGGGTGTGCTGACCAAGATCCAGTCGCACGTGGATGAGCTGAGTTTGGCAGGCTACGCCAACCTGAACGTCTACGTGAAGAATCTGAACATCCTGATCAGCGGCATTCTGGCGAAGAAGCTCGACGTGCTGCTGCAAAGTTGGATCTCCTGCTTCGACTCAAATCACGATGAAAAGACATTGCAGAGCGTCCTTGAAGCGGCAAACATGTCGACACGCACCCATCAGATCTTGCTGAAGAACCAGATGCTGTACCTGGAACCTTCCATCGACGATGCGCGAAGTGTGTGGTTGGTTCAGCTCCAAACGCTCATGAACTCGGTGTGCGACCTCCCAAAGATCCAAACGTCGTCGTATGAGAATGTGTACGGAAAATCTACAGTGACGTCGCTGGCTTCTCCATCGCGAAAGAGTGCCAGTGCGAAGCGAAGAGAATCGGTATTCAGAGAGGCTCTGGTGCTGCTGCCGAAGGAGCTTGTTATTAAAGCGTACGGCATCGTCGATGCGACTATTGACGAAGTGCAGAATTACGCATCGACGTGGTTGCAGTATCAAGCTCTGTGGGACATGGATGCGCAGACTGCGATCAACACGGTTGGAGAGGATCTCGAGAAATGGCAGCAAATTCTGATGGAGATCAAGACCGAGCGCAATAGTTTTGACGCTGTGTTCAACACAAAGCGCTTTGGTCCGATTGTCGTCAACTACCAGCAAGTCCAAGCCCAAGTGAACGTGAAGTATGACGCGTGGCACAACGAGTTTTTGGCGCATTTTGGAGACCTGCTGTGCAACCAGATCAATTCGTTCTACACGACGATCTCGACAAAGCGTACTCTGCTGGAGCAACACGCATTGGAAGCCGCAACTGCTCAGGTGGTCGCAGCGATCACTTTGATTCAAGAAATGCGTGTGAACCGCTTTCAGTGGCAATCCGCTGTGGAATCCTTTTCGCAAGGCGAGCGTCTGCTCAAGAAACAGCGATTCAAGTTCGCGGCAGATTGGCCGTCTCTGGCGAATGTCGAAGGCGAATGGGAAGCGTTTGTTCAACTGCTGGATCGCAAGAGTGTCGCCATGGAAAGCCAGCTTCCTCAGCTCCAAGCCAAGATCCTGGAAGAGAAGTCCATTTTGGACAAAAAGATCACGAAAGCGGTATCCGAGTGGGATAGCGCAAAGCCACTACAGGGTGGTCAGTCACCGAAGTCTGCGATTGAGCTCTTGATGATCTACGAGACCCGATTCAAGCTTCTCCGCACCGATCAAGAGAAAATGGGTGCTGCTCTGGAGGCTCTGAGCATCTCGTTTATTCCTGGCGTCGGCAGTGTGCAGATGGATGATGATCGAATGGGCGGGTCGCCACTGACGCGCGCTATGGACGAGCTTGCTGGATTAGACGAAGTGTGGAAGAGCATCTCGAAAGTGTGGTCAAACGTTGACGAGTTGCAGGAGACGCTTTGGTCGGCAGCTCAGCCTCGCAAGATCCGCAAGCAGCTGGAAGATCTGATTGACGAGATGCGCCGCTTCCCTGCTCGCGTTCAGCAATACGAAGCGTTCGAGTACTTCACCAACTCGATTCAAGCGAAGAAGTCGATGAACTCGCTGCTTTCTGAGCTGAAATCAGATGCGATCCGAGACCGTCACTGGAAGCAGATCCTCCGCCTGCTGCGTATCACTTCGCCCTTCACTGAGTTGACGCTTCGCAGCTTCTGGGACTCTGGCTTGTCCTCGGGAGACAACGAGCTGAAGCAAATCATCCGAACGGCTCAGGGTGAGATGGCGCTGGACGAGTTCTTACGCCAGGTGTCGGATTACTGGCTGAACTACCAGCTGGACTTGGTCAACTATCAAAACCGATGCCGCATCATTCGGGGTTGGGATGATATGTTCACCAAGCTGGAAGAGCACCTGAACAGTCTGAGCAGCATGAAGCAGTCGCCGTACTACCAAGTGTTTGCTGAACAAGCGACGAGCTGGGAAGACAAGCTGACCAAGATTCGCGGCATCTTGGACTTCTGGATTGATGTGCAGCGACGCTGGGTGTACCTGGAAGGAATCTTTTTCGGATCCGCTGACATCAAGCAGCAGTTGCCGAAGGAGTTTGCGCGCTTCCAGAGCATCGATAACGAGTTCACATCGACGATGAAGCGAGTTGCTCACAAACCGATGATCGTGGAGGTTGCCAACATCCCCAATCTGTTCCACTCACTGGAACGTCAGCAAGAGATGATGGGTAATGTGCAGCGGGCTTTGGGTGAGTACCTGGAGCGTCAACGAGCGGCGTTCCCTCGTTTCTACTTCGTCGGTGACGAAGATCTTCTGGAGATGATTGGAAACAGCAAGGAGCCGCTGCAGATCCAGCGCCACCTGTCGAAGATGTTTGCCGGCATCTCTTCGCTGGAAATGGATGGTGGCAGCTCTGTCATTCTTGGCATGGTGTCCCGCGAAGGAGAAGTCGTCAAGTTCCGACAACCAGTCAAGACGCAAGAGGATACTCGCATCAACGCCTGGTTGGGGAAAGTCGAAGACCAGATGCGCCAAGCGCTGTCTCATCTTCTCGACGAATCGATTCGATCGTACCCGTCTGAGGATGACATCGAAAAGTACATCAGGTGGGTGTCTGAGTACCCGGCTCAAGTGATTCTTCTCGCCACTCAAGTGCAATGGTCGCGGGCGATTGAGAACACTCTGAAGGCTGGCGGTCAAGACTTACCACCTGTGCTTAATCAGCTGGATGGTCTCCTTCGTATTTTGAGTGAGCGAGTGCTGTCTGATGTGAAGAACGACGTTCGCAAGAAGTACGAGCAGCTTATCACCGAGCTCGTGCACCAGAAGAGCGTGACGAAGCGACTTCTCCAAGCCAGCGTCAGCAGCGTCGACGATTTCCGCTGGCTGTATCACATGCGATACTATTTTCACGCTGCCGAGACCGATCCACTGAAGAAGCTTAGCATCAAGGTGTCGAACGCCTCATTCTCCTACGGATTCGAGTACCTTGGTGTTGGTGAACGGCTAGTGTCAACCCCGTTGACAGAGCGATGCTACTTGACGCTGACTCAAGCACTGGATTTCGGCATGGGCGGCAACCCGTTCGGTCCTGCTGGTACCGGTAAGAACGCCCGTACCCGACTCTGATTCTGATTTCGGCTCAAATTTGTTGTACTGACCATCACTCTGCTCTGCACAGGTAAGACGGAGTCCGTGAAGGCACTGGGCTCGCAACTTGGACGGTTCGTGTTGGTGTTCAACTGTGACGAGCACTTTGATTTCCAGGCTATGGGCCGCATCTTCGTTGGTCTTTGCCAGGTTGGCGCGTGGGGATGCTTCGATGAGTTCAACCGTCTCGAAGAGCGCGTGCTCTCGGCCGTATCTCAGCAGATTTTGGCGATCCAGAGCGGGGTTTCGTCGATCAAGACTCAGAAGCAGCCTGATGGCTCAGCCTTGACTGTTGCGAGTAACAACAGTGGCACAACCATCGAGCTCCTCGGCAAGAGTGTGAAGCTGCATCCTGATGTCGGCATTTTCGTGACGATGAACCCAGGCTACGCCGGTCGATCGAACTTGCCAGACAACCTGAAGCAGCTGTTCCGCAGCATTGCCATGGTTGCCCCAGATCGTGAATTGATCGCGCAGGTGATGCTCTTCTCGCAAGGTATCACGACCGCAGAACAGATTTCGGCCAAGGTGGTGCTGCTGTTCAACCTTTGCGAGGACCAGTTGTCCAAGCAACCTCACTACGACTTCGGGCTCCGTGCGCTGAAGAGTGTGCTTGTCAGCGCTGGCCAGCTGAAGCGAAAGATCTCGCAGAAGGTTGCGGCTAACACGACTATGGAAGAGTTGGAAACGAAGGCGTTGATCGGATCGATCAGTGACACCATCATGCCAAAGCTGGTCGCTCACGACGTGCCAGTGTTCGAAACCCTTCTGAAGGGAGTCTTCCCGGGAACCGACACGCACCGTATCCAAGAAGATGGTCTTCGCTCCAAGATTGTCGAACTAGCGCAGCAGAAGAATTACGTTGCGCACGAGCAGTGGGTTGAGAAGGCTCTGCAGCTGTACCAGGTCATGCAGCTCCGTCATGGTGTGATGCTTGTCGGACCTTCTGGAACTGGTAAATCCGCGGCTTGGCGTGTGCTGCTGGATGCACTGGAGCTCTTCGACGGGAAGAAGGGCGAAGCGCATGTGATCGATCCGAAGGCGCTCTCGAAAGAACACCTGTACGGTGTGCTCGACAATACCACTTTGGAGTGGACCGACGGTGTGTTCACCCACATTCTACGCCAAGTGTTGAACAGCGTCCGCGGCGAAAGTGAAAAGCGTCACTGGATCATCTTTGATGGTGACGTCGATCCGGAGTGGGCAGAAAACCTGAACTCGGTTCTCGACGACAACCGATTGCTCACTCTTCCATCGGGAGAGCGCCTCGAGATTCCGCCGAACGTCTGGATCATGATGGAAACTGAGACTCTCCGTTACGCCACCCTTGCGACGGTGAGTCGTTGCGGCATGGTCTGGTTCTCCACGGACACAGTGCAGACTCACCACATCGTGGAGCATTATCTGCAGAAGATCCGCGATGATGTCTCGACTGTGTCGTCCTTTTCGCTGCAACCAAGTGAGACGGAAGCGATGCGGAAGAGTGCCCATATGTACGTGACGTTGATCCGAGACATGAGCTACCGGGGCGATGGCATGCCCTCGGTGATCGAGTTGTGCCTGGAGCAGTCGATGGCGCTGACCCACATTATGGAGGTGACGAACCTTCGCTTGCTGATGTCGATGTTCTCACTCCTCGGAAGAGGCTTGTCCCGGATCAACGAGTACAACGAAGCGCACTCGGACTTCCCGATGACGATCGAGCAAATCACCCAGTTTGCTCCAAAGTGGCTCGTGTTCTCCATCATTTGGGGCTTCGGCGGCTCGATGGATTCAGCGAATCGCGTTCAGCTCTGTGACTTCGTTGTCCAGACACTCGAGAATCGCATCGTGTTCCCAGTGTCGTCATCCGCGATGTCCAGCCCCGAGAACAGTCTGCTTGAGTACGAAGTCAACATCGACGACGGCGAGTGGCGTCAATGGATCCGATCCATCCCGCAGCTGGACTTGGAGAGCCACCGCGTTTTGTCAACGGACATCGTTGTGACCACTGTCGACACTATTCGTCACGTGGAGGTACTTCGTGGGTGGCTTTCGCAGCATCGCCCGCTTATTCTGTGCGGTCCGCCTGGCAGTGGTAAGAGCACCCTAAACGCCCGTACCTGGTGGTCTGCTCTGATTCTGATTTCAAATTTGTTGTACTGACCATCACTCTGCTTGACACAGGTAAGACGATGACGCTGACCTCAACACTCAGCTCTTTGCCAGAGTTTGAGTTTGCGAGTCTCAACTTTTCTTCGGGAACGTCGCCTGAGCTGATCTTGAAGACCTTCGCGCAGTACTGTGAGTACAAGCGAACGCCAAACGGAATGGTGCTGGCGCCGAACGCCCCAGAGAAGTGGTTGGTCGTGTTCTGCGACGAAATCAACCTTCCAGAGGCGGATCGCTACGGAACGCAGCGCGTGATCACTTTCTTGAGGCAGCTGATTGAGCAAGGCGGTTTCTGGCTGGGTGGCAAGAACACCTGGGTGCGGCTGCAGAGAATTCAGTTCGTGGGCGCGTGTAACCCGCCAACCGATCCTGGTCGCGTGCCGATTTCGCTTCGTCTGCTTCGCCATGCTCCTGTTCTGCTGGTCGACTTCCCTTCGTACCCATCGCTGAAGCAGATTTACGGCACTTTCAACCGCGCTCTGCTGAAGCTGACGCCATCCCTCAAGTCGTACGTGCAGCCTCTCACGAACGCAATGGTGGATGTGTACCACAGCAACCAGACCAAGTTCACCGCAGAAGTCCAACCGCACTACATCTACAGTCCCCGTGAGCTGTCGCGATGGATGCGCGCGCTGTACGAAGCGATCGAGCCGCTGGAGTACGAGATTGAAGTGGAAACGCTGGTGAAGCTCGTTTTCCATGAAGCGCTTCGACTCTTCATGGATCGCCTCGTTACGCCAGAGGAGCAGAAATGGTGCTTTGATACGTGCAAGGAGGTTCTCCGAATGCACTTTCCACAAAGCGCGACGTCGTTTGAAGCAATCGAGTTCGGTGGGCAGAACCCTGTGCTGTTCAGTACATGGCTATCGAAGCACTACACCGAGGTGTCGACGATGGATATGCGCAAACACATTGAAGCACGCCTGCGCGTTTTCTACGAAGAAGAGCTGAATGTGCCGCTTGTGGTATTTGACTCCGTGATCGATCACGTTCTCCGCATCGACCGCGTGCTTCGTCAGCCTCTTGGCCACCTGCTCCTGGTCGGTGAAAGTGGCGCTGGAAAAACTGTGCTCTCTCGATTCGTGAGCTGGATGAACGGCATCTCTGTCTTCCAGATCAAGTTGACGTCAAACTACACGCTCGAGAACTTTGACGATGATCTCCGTGTCGTGCTGAAGCGCTGTGGCTGTGAAGGCGAGAAGATCTGCTTTATCTTTGACGAGTCCAACGTTCTCGGGTCAGCGTTCTTGGAGCGTATGAATGCGCTTTTGGCGTCTGGCGAGGTTCCTGGGCTCTTTGAGGACGACGAGTACACGTCACTGATGCACGCCTGCCGCGAAGCTGTCCAGCGAGACGGAGTTATGGTTGAAAACACTGAAGACGAGCTGTTCCGATACTTTACCAAGCAAGTGCAGCGCAACTTGCACGTCGTTTTCACCATGAACCCAGCATCCGGAGACTTCCAGAACCGAAACAACACCTCACCGGCTCTGTTCAACCGTTGCGTCGTTGATTGGTTCGGAACGTGGAACAACCACGCGCTCGCGCAAGTGGCGTACGAATTCACCAACACACTCGACCTCCCAGGATTGAGCGGTGACTTCCAGATCCCACTCGACGCCGAAGACATCTTGGCAAAGCTCGTTCCGCACATTGCGACGGGAACGTTCCGCGATGTCCTCGTTGCTAGTATTGTCCAGTTCCACCACGCAGTTCTCCAGCACATGCGCCGCCTCCAGAAGCGCCACCTCAAGTACAACCACATCTCGCCGCGAGACTACTTGGAGTTCATTCGCCACTTCGTGTCGATGTATTCCGAGAAGCGTGCGCAGCTGGAAGATCAGCAGTTGCACTTAAACGTTGGTGTGCAGAAGCTTCAGGCGACGCGCGAGCAAGTGGCAGAGCTGCAGGGCCAGCTTAGCTTGAAGGAGAAGGAGTTGAAGAAGAAGGACGTGCAGGCGAATGAGAAGCTGCAGCAGATGATTCGTGAGCAGAACGAAGCTCAAGAGAAGAAGAAGGACACGGAACAGCTGGCTGCAGACCTCGCAAGCAAGGACCAAGAAATCAGTTCACGGAAGAAAGTGGCTGAGGCAGACTTGGCGCAGGCAGAACCTGCTCTTCTGGAAGCGCAGGCATCTGTGAACTCCATCCGCAAGTCGCAGCTTGATGAGATCAGAGCTTTGGCTCGTCCTCCAAATGCCGTGCGGTTGGCTGTGGAAGCAGTGGCAGTCATGCTTGGAGAAACCAGTCTGGACTGGGCCGATCTCCGTCGCTTCATCCGACGTGACGATTTCATTTCGAGTGTGGTGAACTTCGACTCAACAAAGTTGACCGCGAGACAGCGCAACACCATTCAGACCAACTACGTTGAGAACTCGGAAGAGTTTGAATACGAGAGAGTCAATCGCGCGTCGAAAGCGTGCGGTCCGCTCTACAAGTGGGTTGTCTCGCAACTCAGCTACACGGCCATTCTTCACAAGATCCAGCCATTGCGAGAGGAGGTGCAGACGCTGATCGACAAATCTGCTGATTTGCGACAGAGTTACGAGAAGGCGAAGGCGACGATTGATGCACTCGAAGTCCGCATTGATAGCTACAAGCACGAGTATGCTGCTTTGATCAACGAGGCGCAAATCATCACGAACGACATGTCGCAAGTGAACAAGAAGGTCGAGCGTTCGGTCGCCTTGCTGAACAACTTGCTTCACGAGAGCGAACGATGGGAAGCTGGATCGAACGACTTCGACACGCAAATGAAGACGCTTGTCGGAGACACGCTGCTGTGCTCTGCCTTCCTGACGTACGTTGGGTTCCTTGACTTCCAGCAGCGAAAGATCCTTGCGCAAGACTGGCGAGACATTCTGAACACTATGGGTATCGCCTTGAAGCCCCAGCTTAGCTTCGTGGATTACCTATCGCGACCAAGTGAACAGCTGGAGTGGCAAATGAGCGAGTTGCCGTCGGACGAACTGTGTTACGAAAACGCGATCATCTTGCAGCGCTTCCACCGTTTCCCGCTGATTATCGACCCATCGGGCCAAGCGAACAACTTTATCATGCGCTACTACGCGCTGAAGACCAACAAGAAGATCGCGCAGACCTCGTTTTTGGACAGCTCGTTCATGAAAGTGTTGGCGAGTGCGATTCGATTTGGAACTGCGCTGCTGGTTCACGAAGTCGAGAAAATTGATCCGATTCTGAACCCAGTGCTGAACCGCGAGCTCTACAAGACCGGCGGTCGTGTGCTGATTCGGCTCGGTGGAGAAGAGATCGACTATTCGCCCGACTTCCGTCTGTTCCTCATCACGCGAGACCCATCGTGCCGCTTCAGTCCGGATATTTGCAGTCGTGTCACGTTTGTGAACTTCACTGTGACTCCCAGCTCGTTGGAGAGCCAGGGATTAAGCATTTTGATGAAGAGCGAGCAACCAGAAGTGGAAGAGAAACGGAACAACTTGCTCAAGCTGCAGGGCGAATACCAGGCCAAGCTGCGCGAGCTGGAAGACTCGCTGCTTCAGCAGATCAACAACGTCCAGGGCAACATTCTGGACGACGACAGTGTGATCAATGCTCTGGAAGGGATGAAGGCAGAAGCTGCTCACATCTCGGAGCAGGTTGCGCAGACGCAAACCACCATGGGCATCGTGGAAGCAGCGACAAGCAGATATCGACCACTCGCGAAGGCTTCGTCTCGCCTCTTCTTCGCGTTGGAGAATTTGTCGTCGATCCACTTCTTGTACCAGTTCTCGCTGGGCTTCTTCTTGAGCCTCTTGACCAAGGTGCTTTCGCTTCCGCAAGAAGTCAGCCAGGATGGGCGTCTGGAGAGCCTTTCGAATGCGCTCTTCAGCCACACTGCTGCGCGTGTTAGCCGCGGACTAGCAGAGAACGACAAGCTGATGTTCGCGCTGCGAATGACGCAGATTTACCTCGAGCTTCAACAGGAAAGCGTGGCTGTGCAGAGCACTCAGCTGAATGCAGGAGCGCCATTCGACGGTCCGCTGGACGAAGAGCTGGATATCTTGCTCGGCACCACGTCAGCATTCCTGCGACCAGATGTCGACAGTGCTCGAAGTGAGCTTCAGCAACTTCTCCCTGCGTTCTCCAAGGTGGAAATCGATCAGCTGTTGAAGCTGCTGCAGATTCCATCGTTCAAGCACTTGGAGTCCCATGTCCGCGAGAATGCATCCGAGTGGAATGAATTCGTGAAACACCCGGTTGCAGAGAAGCACATTCCTGAAAGCTGGGATGCATTGTTCTTGAACGCTTCAGTCACCCCCCGACGTGCGGCGTTCCGAGACGTCATTCTCGTGCATTTTCTTCGTCCGGATCGAGTGATCTATGCTGCGGAAGTCTATGTGGGTCTCGTGTTTGGCTCTGAATTCCCATGGCGAGGCGAGATTGAGCTGCGAAAGAACATCGAGAACGACACTCAGGCGACGAGAGGCATCCTTCTGTCGTCGAAACCGGGCTTTGATGCGAGTGCGCAGATCGATGAACTCGCGCTCACTCTCCAGAAGAAGTACAACTCCGTCTCCATGGGTTCCGCCGAAGGATTTGACGCCGCTGAGAAGTGCCTGAACACCGCCTTGAAGAATGGCACGTGGCTGCTCTTGCGCAATGTCCACTTGTGTCCTTCGTGGCTCGTGGGCATCGAGAAGAAGCTCTATAACGCTCGTGATTCGGCGCATCCGAACTTCCGACTTTTCCTCACGAGCGAGATTCACCCGAGCCTGCCTGTGAACCTCCTGCGTATGTGCGACATCTTTGTCTTCGAGCCACCAAGTGGCATGAAACTGAGCATGGTGCGCACGCTCGACACTGTTTCCGCTGACCGCATGAACAAGATGCCTGCTGAGCGAGCACGCTTGTACCTGTTGCTGTCGTGGTTCCACGCGCTCGTGCACGAGCGATTGCGCTACGTGCCAGTGGGCTGGTCGAAGACGTACGAGTTCAGCCAGTCGGACTTCCGTGGAGCTTGTGATGTGATCGATCGATGGGTCAACTCTGTTGGCCAGAACCGAGCGCATGTGGCACCGGACAACATCCCGTGGGCTGCAATCCGCACGACGCTGAAGGAATCGGTGTACGGTGGTCGTGTCGACAATGAGTTTGATCAAGAGCTGATGGATACGCTGCTCGAGCACGTGTTCACTCCGGAGAGCTACCAGAACACGTTCGAGCTCGTGAGTGCTGGCGACGAGACGTTGCTAATCGCTGAGGGCAAGACGAAGCAGCAGTTCATGGAGTGGATCCACCGGCTGCCGAGCACGAATCCTCCTTCGTGGATGGGTCTTCCTCGATCAGCAGAGACGATGGTGCTGATCACCCAGGGAAGCCGTACGCTGCGCAACCTCCAGCTGATGCAAGACTTTTACGGCAACGAAAGCGAAAGCACGAGCGTCGAGGAAGAGAACATGGTGCTGGGAACTGCTGCGGGCAACAACGGCGGCGACGAGAGCATGGGCGAAGACACCCGACCAAAGTGGGTCCAGGACCTCGATCGCCGCGTCGACGCGTGGCTCGCCCTCTTCCCGAGTCCGCTGCCGGCCATGTCGCGCGACCCTGCGAATTTCGCGAACCCGATTTACCGCTGCATGTTCCGTGAGATCGAGCTGGGTTCCGAGTACCTGTCGACCGTGACAGGACTTCTTTCAGCGATTAAGGCTGTCTGCTCGTACACGACGAAGCCGACGAACGACATTCGCGAAGCCATGCAGACTTTGTACCGCGAGAAGATTCCGACCCAGTGGGTGCAGCTCTACCGAGTGTCTGCTGAGCTGAGTCTGAGTGAGTGGCTGGCCGACTTTTCACTCCGCATTGACCAGCTGAACCAGTTGGCTCGTATCGCTCCAGACGAGCTCCTGCAGACGCAAAGCGGCATTTGGCTCGGCGGTCTGTTCTCCCCCGAGGCGTTTGTGACTGCGGCTCGTCAGAGCGTCGCTGCGGCACTCGCATGCTCACTGGACGAGCTGCAGCTGGTAGCAGAGATCCAGCCGACTGGTAACGTCGGAAGCTTCGGTGTGAGCGGCTTGCAGCTCGAAGGCGCGTCCTGGTCGGCGAGCGCGATCCTCCCCTCCGACATCATCCGCAACAACTTGTCGCTGCTCCACCTGCGCTGGTCGCCTGCGCACGAGCTCGCGAACCAAATGGGGTACCGCCGTTTGCCCGTGTACTCAAGCGACAAGCGCGACCACCTGCTCTTCTCCGTGTCGGTCCAAGTGGACAGCGCCAAGTTCCCCAAGACGCAGTGGATCCAGCGCTCTATCGCGCTCGTGCTCTGGCAACTCACAGCGTAGGCTGGAGGCTACCAGCAGTCAACCTGCGTGAGGTTTTGTGTGTTCTGCATATTATTTCATTCCACTAATCTGCATATATGAGTCGTTAACGAAAGAGCAATGAAACATCAACTTTCATTTACACATGAAGCCCCACCAACCATTCACGCCACTTGCACGGCTGCCGCTCTCTGCTGCTTGAGCAGCGCCAGCAGCACGGGCCGCAGCTTCCCCACCGTCACTTGCTGCTGCGCACCACCTCCTTCACTCTCGCTTTCACTCTTCTTGACCACTTTCTGCGGCAGGTGGTTGCGCAATGCGCGCAGCACGTGCAGCACGCTCACGTGACCTGGCTTGAGCTCCAGAAGCAGCTGGAGCTCTTGGACATCGCGGTGCTTGACGCAGTACTCCAGCAGCGCAAAGTACACGGCGTTCAGCTGCTCAGTCTCCTGTTGTGTCTGCGTCTCATCAAAGCCCCCAACCTGGTCCTTCAGCAGGTTGATCAGCAGCGATTCCCGACAGTGTTCGTACAGATCGCACTGGAGCAGCCCTTGGCAGGCCTCCAGGTAGTATTCACAGCGACAGAGCAGCGCCGTGTACGCGAGCAGCGAGTCCTTCGCGAGCGCCACACCGAGCTCCTTGTGGCGCTGCTTCTTCTTCTGCGACTCTTTCAGAGGCTGTAGCTGTTGCTGCTGCTTGAGCTGCAGCTGTTCACGAATGAATCGCTCGACGAAGAACTGCATTGGTGGGAAGAGTGTCAAGGCTCGCTCAGCATGCGAGCGCGAGACTCGCATCGTTCCCGAGAGCGAGAAGAGCCGCGGGCAGAACTCGGACACGCATTGCACGAAGGGCAGTAGCGCCGCTGGCTCGTGCAGCAGGTAGAGGCGACTCATGGATTCCACGTACATGTGCTTGGAAAACGACGAGTTCGAGTTCCGGTAGTCCTCCAGCTGGCGCTCTTCGTGGAACAGCAGGTGGCTCGGCACCGCCTCATTAATGTTGTTGTTGTTGCTCACTGGGCCTTCACTCACGGTCTTCTTGAACGCAACGCCGTCGAGCAGGAAGGACTCGAGCTGCACGAGCCACTGCTTCCCGTGGTGCAGCGCGCAGCTCCCAGAGGCGAACCGCAACGAGCTCATGGGCCGCAGCTTGCGGCTCAGCCGGAAATTGGCTCCATCCGGGTCGTCGTCATAGCCTTCCAGCGGACTGAAGGTCGAGAACGGAGCCCCCGAGTCGTCGGACGCCACGGTCGTTAGTGCGCTCACGGCCCGCGGACGCATGTGATGCCGGCCTTTGAAGTACGCGCTCGTCTGCAGCCGCGTGATCTTGCGCTTGGCGAGCAATATCCAGTTCGAGAGGTGGCGCAGCGCCTCAATGTTGGCCGGCGTGAGCTTCTGCGCAGCACTGTACTGGTCCGCTGACTTTGTCGATGCATCGACTCCTTTCTCCCACGAGGACGCAAACCGGCCTCCGACTGTGATCTCATGCGCGATCTGGTGTAGAGACGCCACGATGCGCGCGAGCTCGTCCACAAGCGCCTCGGGGACATTTTGGTCCGCAAAGACCGCGAGCAGCAGCGCCGGGCTCGAGAGCGACTGGAAGAGCGAGCTCCAGACCTGCGCGTCGCACGCATCGATGGATTTGCTGACCTTCTCCAGGATCTCCAGTGCCTGTAGTGCGGTCTCAAACTTGAGACTCTCGCCGTACTTTGCCAGGGACTCGAACGCCGCTCTCGGGTTCCCAGTGTTGCCCTGTTGCTGAGTGAGACGCTGGCTGTTGCTGCTAGAAAGGAGAGGATTGAGACTGCTGCCGAGGGTCTTTGCACTGGGTGTCTGAATGAACCAGAAGCCCGAAGAGCTCCAGAGTCCAACGGAGCTCGCACCGCCAGTGATCGTCCACAGTGCTGGTGGCTGCGAATGGACAGCGGCCTTCGACTTTGGGTGGAAATCCTGAGGCGAAGAGAGCGGTGGCAATGCGACAGACGCCAGCTGTTCGCCAGTGAGGTAGCTGAACGCCAGGATCGTCTCACTGGTCATGACGAAGAGCAGGTGGCGATGCGCAGCGATGCTCACAGCATCTCGAGCCATGATAGAAGACCAGGAGCCTAGAACTGTGAGGCATTTGGCCTTGATCCCTTGCTGCTGCTGCTGTGGATGCTTTGAATCCTTGGAACTGACCAGATGCACTGCGCCAGAGCCGCGGACCAGCACGAGCAACTCGCCCGTGACGTTGTGCAGACACGTGAGCAGCTCAGTTGCTGGGTCTGCTGTCGCTGCCTTAATAGCCTCGTCTCCACCATCGTCACTTGTACCGCCACCAAGCACCGCGGGCCAGCTGAGCGAGGCCATGCGCAAGGACTCGGCGCTGCGGAAGTGCACGCCCATGGCCTTGGTGATGATCCAGAGCCCGAGCTTGGAGCTCTTGAGCTCGCTCACCTGCGAACACGTGAGCGCGAACGCGTTGCCGATCGTGATCTCCGTACGAAACGTGCTCTGCTCCTGCGCGTACTGGATCTTGCGCAGGCAGAGCTTGGGCTCCGCCTTGGACTCCATGGACCACCAAGCGAACTCGGTCGTCTCGCCGTGCCACGCCATCTCGGTGGCCGTGAACGCCACGACGGGCCGCGTCCACTTGAGATTGGGGTTCTCGAGAAAGCAGAACTGATTCAGGAATGTCCACTGGTGCAAGTCGCCCCCCCACTCCCAGAGTAACGCCATGCCGTCCTCCCGCGCGACCACGCACCGTAGAGTCGTTGATACTGTACTGCTGCTGCTGTTGTTGCTGTTGCTGCCGGAGCGCTGGGACGACGAGAGGCTCGTGCTGCTGCTGTGGCCGCGCATGAACTTGATCGCGACCACTTTGCAGTCAAAACGCGCGCATAACAGCGGCGACTTGGCCAGGATTGCACCGTCCTTGCCGACTTTTGCGGCCGAGAAGAGCTCTTCAATGAGATCCAGCTCGTCCACGTCCTGTTGCTGCAGTTGCGTTGAGTCGGACAGTGCGCCGCCATTGCTGCTCACAGTACTGCTGCCTGTGCTTGCGGGCGAGAGCGACCGGAGTGAGAGATGCGATCGATCCACGCCCTGCTTCTGCTGCACTTTCGCTGGACTCGTCGCGTTGCGTGGCGGAGGGATCGCGTCCAGAACGAACACGACGCGTGGGGTCACGGCCGCACCCATGTGCGCAGCTGCAGTAGCGAGTGGTGTGGAGCCACGCCGTCCCAATGGAGGCGACCCACCGCCGCCCGTAGATGGCGCTGGCCCAGGCGTTCCAGGGGCGGCAGTGGAGATTTGTTTCTTCACGAGCACGAGCGCGATGTGGCCGGCGCTCGGCTCGCAGAGCTCCACGTCGTACTGCGAGAGGCCCTTGGCGGACATAACCTGCGTCCAGAGCCGCTCGCCGCGCGCCGCGGGCCACGGCAGACGGCTGCGGAAGCCCCACGTCGGCGCTTCTTCTGCTGGCATCTCTCTCGTCGAAGAAATGAGATCGGCATGCGTTGAAGAACGGGGATCAGAAAGTCTGCACAGCATATTGTGTGTAGACTTTCTGGTCGATTGCCTTAACAAGTGTCATCAGAAAGCCTGCACAAAAGGGTGTGCAGTATTTTTTAGTTTGTGCACAGCATAATACTGTCAGAAAGTCTGCTCACAATGAATGAGTGCAGCTTTTTTGATTGGTTATGATCTGCAATAATATGTCGAGTACACATAAACTATTGAGATTCCACATAATGTTTGTATGATGCTGTAAGCTGATTTTGACCAGATTTTTATTTTGTAAGTTGCTGTCAAAAATACTTTAAAATATTTTAACAGCTGCGAAAATGGCATCGTGTGCCAGAGGATTATTTTAAAAGAGTACTATTTTAATATCTATACAGTTACCCCTCTCTATAAGAGCTTCTTTTTAAGAGACTCCCTTCCCTGCATACAAGACTCGATCCGGCTTGAACGGCAAAAACGGTAATTTGGAGATTTGTATGTATTGTGCCTTTCAGACATTTTGTCTAAACGTGGGCCAAAAACTCCGCTCATTGGAGTGAGGTTAGGTTTAAGAGACCGTTTTAGCAGGACGAAGGATAAAATTAGACAGAAGCCACCAAAAACATATGTAAGTCAAACCACTCCTCTGGAAGGCCTGATATCGCACAAAAAGGCCTGTTTGCGTATGAAAGCCCGATTGGCGGCCATTTCCACGGCATTCGGGCTTAGAAGGCGTTCGTAAGCCCTTGGCAAACACAACACAGAGCCGAGGAGAAGAATAAGTAGGGCAAAATTAAATTCACTTAGGATTTGGGTGACAGGTAGTCCGATATAGGAGGTCCTATGTAGGACATGAAGTCCTACGGAAGGGCCTAAAACTGACCGCAAAAAGGCAGAAAGGCACAATACTGTAAATGTGTTAGATACTCCTCTATGAATGACTAAATACCCCCTTCAGTCCAATTTGTCCTTATTTGTCCTTATCTTGCATTCATATCGCCTTATAATCGCAAAAATGATAGTAAGGTAAACGACCAGTTTTGTGCACGGTATCACTTCAGTGCACGATGCTGATTATTATCCAATAAAATCTGGATATTTCGATTTTGAGCAATTTGATTGGCAGATGAATTTTGAATCGGTTTAATGCACGATTCGCT
>JAASFY010000118.1:0-40054 GCA_023334035.1 Globisporangium okanoganense | reverse complement strand
TTTTTGAATGTGGTTTTCTGCATTCTCATTCTTTTATGCCATGAAAGCTCCCATTAAAACAGCACTTTCAAAAAAGAGCAATTGAAATTGTAAATCGAAAAAAACCGGGTGCGTCTATAGTTTTTCATATGACTGTAGTATGTATATAAATGCTCGAACCTGTAAAAAAAATGCCTGGACACGAAATTAATATGTGTATGGGCATTTTTACATGTTCGGGCATCTTTTATTAATACCGTATGTAGATTATATTATGGGTTTGTTGTACACCATCGTGATCTGGAGTATTTAATTCATTTTCGACAGTGTAGAAAGATTAATTAGAAGTAAACACTCATTAACAAAGTGTCGAAAAAACAATTAGAAGTAACGTTAAACACTTAGACCGTGTTCGATGATAATAGCTATTATCGTAATTCTCAACTTCGCCCACGTAATGGACATTACGATAATTCAATTACGGAGGTCCGGTCAAATTAGGATTTTTGAAAAAAACGCATAACGTAGTGTAGTTTTTCGTAGATCGACCTTTTGGAGATCTACGATAATAGCCATTATCGACGTTGTGAGAAAACCGTGTTGGATGGCATAATAGCTATTATCTCGCCATCGAACACGGCCTTATTTGCACTGGTGGCCTTCCAAAAAGCTATCAAATCGAATTTTAAATGAAATTTGATAGGTCAGTAAATCTGAGGTTCCACACAGCTGCCGCCAGTCCCAAAAACAAGCAAAAATACCATGTGGATCCAACAGCTGCTGGCGATCGCTTTATGTGAACGTGGGCGACGCAACAGATGAAATATATTCTTCCCTTTACGATTGCGTGAATTATTGCGAGAACGAAACTATCTGTCTTCGCCATCGCTCCTGCACGACCAGACAGCATCGCCGTGGTACGACCTGTACGCTGCACGTGACCGACAGGCGTTCATTGCTATGGTATCAATTCCACCGGAGTCGTTCGATTGTTTGTTACTTTTGACCAGCGGCCTTTGTCGTCGTGGATGACCACCAAGAATCCCGCACAAGCACGCGGTTCTCAGCATGCTTGCACTTTTACACCAATGCAGTCGAGCACAAGACTCCGATGGAGCACTTTGCAGTTCCGTCTGCAACGATATCAAGGGTGATGAAGAATGCATATATGGTCCTTGCAGCAACACTGCGACAAATTCCTGGCTCTACTATCAGCTGGCCGTCGATTAAAACCCAGCGCCGCTGGGCAGCAGCAACACAAGCCAGAGAGCCACACGTACATGGCGCGTTCCGGTTCGTGGATGTGAAAAACTTGCGTGTGCAGCAGCCCATATATGCTGAACTTCGAAATTCTCCTTATATCGGTACGCATTGCTGTATATATTTGTTATGAGAACAATCTTAAATCAACATGATATTATCATGTTGTGCCTTTTATTATTCATTATGAACATGCTGGCTGCATTATGTGTTTGCTACTGGTGTTCTCTGTTATGCTGTGGACGGCACAGCATAACAGATATACACCACAACTGTCCTGGTTCCTGGAGTGATGGAGAGATGAGCCGCGCACTCCAAGATAATCTCGTGGATCCATCACTCGATGGTGACGGAATGATGCTGGTGTCCGACTCGGCGTTCCCAGTAAGCGGTATTGTCGCCGGCAAGATCGCCACGTCGATCAAGGAAGATGACCTCGACTGCGTACCTCCTCCGCGCCGTTTGGGAATGACGGCACAGTGCGAAGCGATCACGTCGCACTAACAATCTGCAGAGTGGGGAATGGGATCAGCGGCGAAAGTGAATTGGCTGTTGCAGCTACCACTACCATTCCAGCCTGCCGTTCGCCAGCTGCGGCTCGAAATTATATAACAGCTTTACAATTTTAGAGTGCGTGAAACACGCATCATCCAAATAAAAACTGATTTTGGAGTTTAATGCAGTAGCGATATGTAGCACTCAAAACACTTTGCTTTTCTTGTTTATCGTTTTGTCTACCTAGAATACGAGCAAGCATAGCCATATGCAGTTGCTGCGTTCGTTGTTTACGCTGAGAGCGTTCCTTTGATTCGCCGCAACGCCGTTCGTCAACATCATTACGCCATTTCTGCTCGCGCTCGTCACGTTCACCCTGCCGCACCACATCGCTCTCTCGAGCTACATTCCGCGCCGCTTCGCGTTCATCCCTCACAAGAAAAAGAATGCAATAACATCCATTTCATTCGAATTGCTTAGCTGTGCGTTCTGGATCAAACCATTAATCGACTGGCGCTTCCGAGCACTGTACGGCTTGCTTGCCTGGCCGTTGGCGCTCTCGTCGCGCGCAAGGCGATTTTTCAGCTGCGCAAGCTCAGAGTGGGTCATCCTGATTCGGTTGGGCTTTTCGATTGGCCTCGGGGCGGTCACTGTGACGCTCTCTGGGTGCAGAAGGCGCCTCGCGCACTTGAGCGTCGATGGTAAGCGCACTGTTGATCTCGCCAACGACGGGCGTTGCGACGCACTCGATCTCGACACTTGCTTCGTCAATGGTGGCGCTGGCTCCGCTGGCGCTAGCAACTGGATCATCGACATCGTCATCAAGTGACGCTACGGAGGCGGAGAGGTCGATAATGCGCTAAATTTGCTTAGCGCGGATGACTACTGGCAAGGGGGGGGTAGATCGTTCTCCTCGCCTCCGTTATTTCCACGGCGCGACATGTTGCATTGTGGCGCTGCTTGGCCCTGTGGTCAGTCAAATAGAACGCGTGTGAGCCAGTTGTTTGATGCTGATCAACACATCTGAATTTGCCTAGACCGTATGCTCTGGGACGTGTCAGCAAAGGACGGCAACATTCCGAACGCGTACATCCGCGCCGACAAGGAGAAAGATCTGAAAATTTTGATGCACATCCCTCGTGGCATGGTGATAAGCGACGACCGGCTCCGTGCGTTCAATGTAACCAGCGCGGAGCAGCTCGTACTGCGGTTGAAGAAATACCTTTTACGGGCTCAAGCAGGCTGGGGGCTTGTGAAGCCAGCTACTGCATGCCAAGCTGGCCGAGGCCGGTTCCACGCAGCGCATGACGGGCACGTATGTACTGCAAGCGCGACGGCATCGACCTGGTGGTCGTGGGTGTGTGCATCGATGACCTTCTGATCACTGGCACAGCCAGCCAAGCCGTGAATCGATTATTTGAGAGCATGAGCTCGCTCTCGATCAAGGACCTCGGACCCGCGAGCAAGTTCCTCAGCGTGCACATCAGGTACACGCCCAGTGTCGGGTATCACATGGATCAGGAGGAAGCGATCAATGATCTACTGCGCGAGCACGGGCTCGAGGCCGCCTACGCGGTCCCCGCTCCCATCGGCGAGGATTGCTACGAGTCGCTGCCAGCGGATCCAGAGCTGCTTGGCGTCGTTGGTGAAGCCAGCCGCCCGTCCATCAAGGCCTTTCAGTTGCTCGTCGGCAGCTTGTTCAGGGTAGCCCGGTGCACGCATCCAGACATCGCGTTCGCGGTGTACAAGGCCATCAGACAGGCACATCAGCCACGAGTGCACGACTGGAAGTTGGCGAAGCGCATTGCGCGATATCTGATGGGTCCGAAGGCGCTCAACAAGAAGATGCACGCGGACGAGAACGGAGACGACGGTGCTTGGCACTCGAATCCTACAGCGACACCGATTTCGCCGCGAACAAGGACGACCGGAAGTGGCGTGGTATTGCTGAACGGCATGGTTGTGAGCTGGGTCAGCAAGAAGCAAGGAGACGTTTCGCTGTCGACGATGGAAGCCGATTTCGTCGCCGCGTCACACATGGGACGCGAACTCCTCGGCATCCACGAATTGCTCGGAGAGCTGGAGATCTCGCTGTCAATGCCGATGCACATCGACAACCATGCGGCCATCAAGCAGATCGACGACGAGGCTTCATCGCTGAAGGCGAAGCACATTGACGTGCGTCTGAAGTTCATCTGCGACTTCGCTCAGCGCGGCGTGGTGCAGCCGCAGTACGTGCGCCCTGAGCAGATGCTCACCGATCTGCTGACGAAGACGCTGTGCAGCGCCGAAGTTCGCTGATCTGCACCGGCTCATGAGCCTTGAATGAGCGATGACCGCGCGCGAGACGCCCGAACGCAACGAGAAGGAGTGTTGGAAATTGGCCGACCGACGCACAACCTGGTGATCAGTTTCCATTGCCGCTCGGGTCCTACACCTCAGCGCGGCGGTTACAGACGTTCCTTCGCAGGTATGAACCGCAGTAGAAACGGCTGGAGTGAACGATTGGCAGAGAGAGAGAAGTGGAAATGCAGAGAGTTTTTGACTGCATGGCTTGTTAAACTTTGAATACAGACACGCATTCACCCTCAACTGCTTCCGCTCTACTAAGAATTTTTAGCATTATCATCACCAGCAGCTTCACGCTGACTCCGCCAACACTTCATAGTGCTCGTGTTGTCCTTGCTTGTCCATTTTTCATTTACCCCTAGTCATTTTGAGAACGAAGCAGAATGGGAACGAGGGGCAGAATAAAGCCTGTCACGTGAATCTCTTTTGCTTGCTCAATTGCACAGCCTTCGCGCACATGTTTAGCATTTCTGTCAAAAGAAGAAGAACATGCCCCCCCCCCCACAGGTAGAGTACCGGAACTGCATGCGCTCATCACCATCTCGGGTGTAATACCGTATAGCACACAATAATCTCCCAGCCTTTTTGGCCATGTGGAGCATTTTTTTAAGTGCTCCAAAAATGTGATGTGGAGCTATTATTTTACGTTTTCTTGATTTTCGAGGACAAATCGCAGGAAATTTCAGATTGTCATAAATATTTCCTTGCAATGACCGGTTTTGGTAAATTTACACTCGATCTCCTTACTTTTAATGAAAATTTCGAGTTGTGGAGAGTGAATTGTGTGCCAATAAATGTTATCATGAAAGTGACTTGTGTGAACAAGGGTCCATGTGGAGATATTAGTGGTGGGAGATTATTGTGTGCTATACGGTACTATTAATATACTAGCTGACGCCACACCTTGAACGAAGATGTAACCGACGGCTAAAAACGTTAGTTTGCCTTCAAATTAATATAGCGTTACACAACAGAATGGTAATTTGATAGTACAGTGATTCAGTCGAAAATCGTTACTTTTTGCCTTTAAGTTGCAAAATCGTCACAAATCTCGCTGCGCAGACAAGCGCAACACAAGACCCTTCACTTTCTTGTCCTTCTATAGACTGAAAGGAAGATCTCATGGCAAGAAGATATTTGCGATGCGCGCACAAACTCAAACATCAGAGCGCAACAAGCAACACCAACATATTAGCGAGCAGTCAATCGCCATCGTCAGCTCTTGCAGACCTCGCCTGGACGAGCCAAGCGAGGGCGCATACAGCATTAGCATTCGCGCGAGACGGTCCTGCGACCGTCAGCCAGCCTCGGAGCTCACACCGAGCTGGGAATCGAGAGAGCCGACAGCAGTCACGCGCACAAGCCCTGCGGCAACTGCAGTCGCGCGAGCCACGCTGTGCGATCGTCATCCAGCCTCAGAGTTCACAGCGAGCACGTGAGCGAGAGAGCATACAACAGCCACGCGGATAAGTCTCGCAACGAGCCACCGAGAAGAAAAGGGCAAGTCTTTGCATTTTTTCAATTGTTGTATTGTACAAAGCCAAAACAAGATCTAACTAGCTGTAACTATAGCAGTCGCGCGCACAAGTCCTGTGGCCGTCAACCAGCTCACAGTTTACAGGGAGCACAGCACCATGAGCGACAACATCCCGACGGCAGTGGGCGAAGCGATTGAGAGCTTCGACACGACCGGATATTTTTCACTCTAGTTCCTGCAAAGCAAAACGAGTGGTCGATCATGTTCAAGTGGGGCGTCCACGTGAAGCACAATGCTCGCGACGAGATTGGATGATCTGTCTGGGCAGTCAACTCTGCCGTGATATGTGGACCTTTTTCCACTGCACGGCGGGAGGTCTTCGAATATGACGAAGCACCTGAAAGATAAGCACCAGATCACGTCAATGAAGACGCATATCGAGAACGAGCGCAAGAGGACGCGTGAAGATGAAATGGACCGCCTCACAGCAAGTCCGCTCTACTCGAAGGACCCAGGTCGCCTCCGCTTGCTCCTCAAAGCAAGGCGGATCGTCTACAACAGCCTTCCTTTTCGCTCCGGAGAGTACGAGGACTCAAGAATTATCAACGACATCGTCGTCAAGGACCAGTTTTGCGCGGTGATCAACTACAAGACAATCAGCTACGCAATCGTGGAGCTCTACGCGTCTACAAAGCGTGAGGTTATACACTACTTCAAAAAAACCCCAGCAAACTGACGTGCCACGCTTCGCAATGGTCACGGACTTCTGGACGTGCTCACCACAAGCAGCAAAGTACCTCGGTGTGCGCGTGTACTTTGTGGATCATACTGGGAACGCGGCGCTTCGATCCGGAATACCGCGAGCGCAAACAGGGCATTCAAGTGCATTTCCGAAGATGGATCGACAACATGATGTTGGACTTCGGGCTCACCAAAGGTAATTACTTCGGATCGACGAGCGACGGTGGGAGCGGCGCTAAGTGGATGATGAAGCAAGTCCTCAAGCTCCAACGGGAATGGTACGTGGGTCACATGACCAATGCAACCACCAAGTTCACATTTGGCATGGAGCCAAGCAAGACCTCGCGCAACCCAGAGATGATGGAGCTTGTTGAAGACGTGCAGAAAGCTGTGCGTACAGTCAAGGAAGTCGAAGTCATGGGCTCGCTGTTTGAGGCATTGTGTCAGCTTGAGGGCAAAGGGCAGTCCACTCGCCTTCTCGACTGCCAAGCCACCGCTTCCTGGGTTTGGCACGAGTGGTAGAGCGCGTGATTGAAAAAGGAGGTCCTCTCAAAGAATGGTTCGAGACACGAGCGCGATCACCATACTATGCGCGGAAGCCACCGACTCCGTTTCCTCTTGCTGGGAAATTCAACGTGCTGGTTCAGCTGATGTCGCTACTGCAACCAATCACTGAGCTCAATACTATGAGCCAATCCGAGATTCCTGTCTAAGTGCCAGCGCTGATATCTCTCTATTATTTGCGGATGGACACAGCCAACAAGAAGGAGCCGCTCCGAGAGTTCCGCAGCACACCTAAAGAAGAGAAGTTCTTTGTTGTTGCCGACTTGGAGTCAGTCGTGTCCAAGACTCATGCAATGCTCGCTGACACTCTGGACACGCGATTTTTCAAACGCGTCACGGACCTAGGAGAGCGAATGAAGGTCTCGTTCGTGTTCGAATTGCAGCTCTTTCTTCATCCCCAGTCCAAGAACATCAAGGAAACGCTGGGGGGGAAAGTGACGTTCTGCAGCGCTCACATTGGGGTGAAGCCGGATGCCGCCAACCGGATTGCAGATGTAATGAAGAACAAGATTATTGAGAAAGTTAAGACGATGATGGCTGCAAACGCTCGCAGCGCACCAGAACCTCCGCCGCAACCAACTCAAACTGAAGCCGCGGTTCCAGGATTTGCTGCTCATCTGATCTCGTTCTTCCAAATTCCGGTTCAGCCCACGGAGCCTGTCGATGTCAGTGATGGACGAGTGGAAGAAAATATACAACGTTGGTTAGCGGGGCCTCTTGTTGCTGTGGTGGGGGTGCTAAAATCTGGACACACCAAGCGGAAAGCAGTAACTACAAGTTGCTTCCACAGGTCGCAAAAATCCTGTTCAGCGTGCCGATGTCGTCTGCGCAAATTGAACGCGGCTTCGGGCAGAGTGGACGAATGGTGACGACGCACCGCACGAGTCTCAGCTCGCACAGCGTGGAAATGAGCGCGTTCATCAGTGCGAACAGGGACTTTGTCGACTTGACGCAGTGCGACAAGGTTGACGCATGTAAGGTTGGAATGAATATTCCACCTCACGTGCTGTGAAGCGTGCTGGACAAAGTGGACGGCGACCAGGAGTTGAATCTGTCTCAGGTTTTTTCAAGTGCAAGCATTGATGAGGAGATTAAAATGTGAAGACCACGTGTATTGATTTGAATTCTGAATTGATGATATGAGAGAACGTGTTGTATTGTCCGATACTTACTCGATCGACATTTCCTTCACAATCTGATGCAACTTTCGCTGCATCTCAATCGGAAGGTGGCTCATCCGCCTTCCCTTCCACTCTGCGCTGCATCTCGCTCAAATCCGTTTGAATTGCTTCATGGGCATCAAACTGCACCTGGGCCTTTTGAAGCGCGTTCGACAGGATCCCAGAGAACGCATTCTTGACTTCTCGGCTGAACGCCAAAGCAGGATCGGTTGCCAGCGGGGATTCACTAGCGGTATATGGTCGGTGCGTGTTGCCACGTCGACGGTGGTGCTCGTTGAACTCTCTTTTTCACTACCACTCGATGCGCTTGACAACTTCTCGTCCTTGACGACGACGGTGCTGTTGGTAGATGTCGTCTCGCGCAATGCTTGAGCTTGGGCGTGATGATCTTTTTCTGTCTGCAGCAAAAGCATTGCCTGTTCCACCGCATCCTTGATGTGTTGTTGCAGATCGTCGGGGGCAGAAGCGGGAACACGCGCGTTGACCTGTATTTCAGCAATCTTCTGCACAAGAAACTCTTGAAGCTTCTGCTCGGTCTCTTCCGCACGATGGTCGACATATTCACTTGCGGTTGCTTCAGCTTTGTGCAGGCTTTGCCACGCACAGACTGCATACGCCTATCTCCATCGCGAGCGCGATCGTTGCAGTGACTTGACTCTGGATCGCAAAAGAGTCAGCTGGGACTGCAAGCTTGTTCTCTGAGTAGCGAGCCAGCTCGGCCTGGAAGTGCTCCAGTAGACGCTGATCGATCGCTTGGGTCCACGCGGTCGATAGCAGTTGTTTCCGCCTGTGCCAGCGTATGGGCGTGTAGATGATCGAGTCCGCTCTTAGTCTGCTCATCAAAGACCTGCGTTAGTGTCATAGTGATGCTTGTCGTACTCGAGCTCGCTTTCTTGACCACCGCTGACTCGATCCGCGTTTGGAGAGCGGTGTCAGTCTGCTGACGAAAATCTTGAATTAGCTTCATCGTTGCAGGGTTGTTTTGCGATGCGATGGCGGCGGATACAGTGCCTGGATATGACGCTCGGCTTCGGAAAGAAGCTCAATCAGCTGCGCCTTCACATTCACCAGGACTTCGCTCTTTCCGGACTCGAACGCCGACCGAATGCTGTTGTCGAGTTCCTTGCCAAGTCTCTCAGCGAAGTCGCGCACCCTATCCTTCGCAGACGACTCGATCGGCGCAAGCGCATTCACCCACGCATTGTTGATACCGAGCTATAGGTTTTGATCAATCTGGCTCTTCACAGTGGACGAAGCAGACTCAACGAGACTTTGATTCTTGGCTGCTGCCTGCGCCTGTGAGTCCGCTAGCGCAGACTGCAGACAAAATTCATTTTGCTGCTGGATCGCAACCTGCGCTTCCGAGAAGATTGGAAGATCGGCAGCACTTGCTCCTGGTTGACGGTCTGACGATTGTGCAGCTGGATCTGCGCGCCCATCAGGCGTGCGCTTGGCAACGAAACTCGACGAGAATTTGCTCGACGGAAGCATCGTACTCCTGGCCGTTGTCGGGTTTGAATTTTGTGCGCGTGACCTCCGTACTTGTGCCGCCTTGCGAGCCGTGGACGACGATTTGACCGGCACGTGCATCGTCGTCATCTGTCTCCATCCTGTTGTCGTCCTCGCAGTCGTTGCTGTAGTCGCTGTCGTCGTCGTAGTCCTTGTGGACGACGATTTGGTCGGCGCCATCACCTTTGCCGTGCTCCATCTTGGGCGTGTTGATCGGAATGAGAAAGAGAAAGTTGAGCGATCCTAATTTTATCCAATTGATGAAATTCAAATATCAGTTAATCACCACTCGAGAAAGTGAAGCCTTTCATACCTCGTGTGGTAGTGTGGCGCTTACGTTCGCTAAAGTACAAAAAAGTGAAGAACTGTACTGACGGAAGGGCCTTCCGTCAGTCCAGTGATTCACTTATTTTACACGGAAGAACCATTCAGAAATCCTTCGTTCCAGGTGTGGCTAACGCATAATGTTTCGTATGTCTCTCGCACGCGCAGTTGATACATTTCCGTACGAGGCACTGCCGGTGTCAAGTTTTTTTGCCGTGTTGGTCACCCAAGAATTCAGGTTAAATGCAGGTGTAAGTTGTCGAAAACTCGAAAAAGTCCAGTGCCTCTTTGCGAGAGGGACTAGTTTTTGGCGAGGATGTCCCACTTTCCTCGGCGTTCCGCGCTCCCATTGGCTGAAATATGCCATCTTCAACCTGTTCTATTGGCTAAAATTACAAACAGTAGCTCCTCGCAAGAGTCAGCAAGTTGGTTCTTTCCCCGTCGCCCTTCCTATTGCAAACGCCATACAAAAAACGACCGCCCTATTGCAACCTCCATACAAAAGCGAAAAACGCAGGCAAGGGAGGCGTTAGAAGCGGAAGCAGGCACTTGCAGCCTCTCTCTCAACGTCCCCAGCCTCGTAGCCCCACAGCCCCGCCCGTGGTGTGGTAGAGAGCCATGACGACGCTCTTCGGACAGGAGCTCAACCCGACCGTCGCGGCGCTCGTGTACGTCTTCCTGGGCCTGGCGCTCGTGATCCTCGTGGCCAGCATCTGGTATTACTGGAACTACGCCCGCAAGATCGAGCGGTTCCTCGAGCGCGACAACGTCAACAACAACATGATGCGCCAAGACCTCGTCGACAGGTAATACGCGTCGCGGTTTGTGGCATTATAGCTAGGTGTATTGGACGGCTTGTTCAGCTCTCTCTCTTTCTGTCTGTGTCTGTGTATAGCTTTGTTGAGCGAGGCGAAGAGGAGTGGCCGTGCTCGATCTGCTTCCACGACAATCATCCGACGCGCACGACCTGCATCATGTGTGGCACGCCCATCAGTACGTCCTGCTGTTTTTATACTGCGTCAATTCACTTCGAGGAGGAGAAAAAAGTTCTAACTTGACTGCGCGTCTCTCTTCTTTCTAATTTATCGCCTTTGTAGTGATGAACAACAGCCCGTCGCTCGTGCGCGCGTCGAACTTCCAGCGCAAGGACCTCGAGAACCTCAACTCGTCCATGCTGAACCAGCAGTCGCGCGTGCGGTCGTTCCATGTGCGCCGTCTCAAGCAGATGGACCTCACGGCGCGCCAGAAAGCCGCCGTGCGACGGCATTTGTGGAAGCGCAAGAAGGGTGTTGACGGCAAGATGCACTGGGTGCGTATCGACGCGCAGCACACCGAGGCGACGTACAACGAGCTCCACACGCCCAAGTCTCTGCGCGAGAGCTCGGACACGAGGAGCCGCTCGTCGTCCTCGGACTCGCTCGCTGAGGACAACCACCACATCGCGCTTGCGCTGCGCGACTTTGGTGAAGAGCCCACGGCTGGCAACACGATGCTCTCGGCGAGCGGCCACTTCCCGCGCCCGTCCTTCCAGCCGCTGCGCGCCACTGCACTAAAGCGCCTGGAAGAGGCCGAGGAGCGGCCGACGATGGCCGCAAACCCGTACCTGAACCCGTTCAATCCGATGTCGAGCATGCGCACGCTCAAGGAGGACAACGAGGCCGAGCAGGAGGAGCGCCGCGAGCAGGAGCGCGAGCGCCGGATCGTGAACGACACGGCCGTGTCCACGGGCTACGTGCGCCACTCGGACGGCGAGGGCGGCGTGGAGTGGGCGCCCGCGGGCACGATCGAAGTGTCGGACTCGACGCGCCAGATCCAGTGCGAGGACGACCTGGAGGAGATCGCGGCGCTCACGTTCCACGAGAAGAACAAGTGGTTTCTCGGCGAAGTGCAAAAGCGCTGGCGGAACTACGAGGAGGGCCACATCCAGTTCGGTGCGTCCACGGTGTTTTTGTCTAGTGTGTCGTGTCGTGTGTGTATGGGACATTGGTGGCTGGTTGCTAACATTGTTGTGATAACACTCTTGAATGTGTTGTTATTTAACTTGACAGTGGTGCGTCGCGAGCACCTGGTGAGCGACTCGATGGAGCAGATGCTCAAGTGCCCGCCCAGTCGCTTCTGGGAACGCCTGCGCATCTACTTTGAGAACGAGCCGGGTCTGGACGCTGGGGGGCTTATCCGCGAGTGGTACGAAAAGCTGAGCGAGTCGCTTTTCAACGACGACTTTGGGCTCTTCATCTCGACCAAGGGCGAGAACATGGGCTACTGGATCAACCCGGCGTCGTCGTCGAAGGTCAAGGACCACCTGCAGTACTACGAGTTCGTGGGCCGGCTGCTGGCCAAGGCGCTGATCGAGGGCTACAACATGAAGATGTCACTTGCATTGCCGCTGATCAAGCACATTTTGAGCGTGCCCATCTCGTTCTCGGACCTCGAGTTCCTGGACGAGGACCTGCACAAGAACGCCATGTGGATGAAGAAGAACGACCACGCGGAGCTGCTCAACATCGACTTCACGGTGCAGGTGATCACGTCTGAGGGCAAGTCCGCCACGGAGGAGCTCGTACCCGGCGGCAGCAACATTGACGTGACGGACGCCAACAAGAAGGAGTACCTGGAGCTCATGCTCAAGCACTACATGTTCAAGAGCATCTCGGACCAGCTGGGCGCGCTGCTCAAAGGCTTCTACGACGTCATCCCGCCGTTCCTGCTGTCCGTGTTCGACTACCAGGAGTTCGACCTGCTGCTCTCGGGCATCCCGGACATCGACGTGAGCGACTGGCACGCGCACAGCGAGGTGCGCTGGATCAAGCTCGAGAAGCCCACGCCGGCCGAGCAGCGCGTGCTCGAGTGGTTCTGGGAGATCCTGGCGGCGTTCACGGCCGAGGAGCGCGCGCGGCTGCTGCAGTTCGCCACCGGCACGTCGCGCGTGCCCGTGCAGGGCTTCAAGGCGCTGATGAGCAGCGACGGCCGCGTGCGGCGGTTCACGGTCCAGTTCGTGCAGCGGGGGCCGCCGCCCACAGGCCTCATGCCCAAGGGCCACACGTGCTTCAACCGCATCGACCTGCCGCTTTACCACACCATGGAGGAGCTCATGAACTACCTCACGCTTGTCATCAACATGGAGATCTCGGGCTTCTGGCTCGAATAAGTGAGCAGCAGTTGGCTTGGTGTTGTAAGATGGGTGGGTGGGTCCTTTTGATTAATATAAATATGTGTTGGAAAAATTAAATTCATAATTCATACTTTTCTAATAATCTCACTTGTGCACTACAAAGCAGCTCGGGTTCTTCTGCACGAGCGTCTCGATGTCCGTGAAGCGCAGCATGAGCGCGCTGCAGATCTCGTCCGTCTGGTGCTCGCCGTCCATCATGCGCAGCACCTCCTTTTCGAACTGACTTGCCTTCACGGACGCCGCCTTGGCGTTGCGCTTCATCACAGTGTTGGAATTGGTGGCCGTGCCAGGCGAGAGGCTCGCGGGCGACGGAGACGACGTGAGCGTAGTGAACTGTCTCTGCTGCTGTTGGAATTGCTGGAGCGGTTGGCTGTTGCTGATTCCACCGCTGCGGTCGATGTGGATCGGGAACCGGTGCACGCGGCGCAGAAACGAGTGGATGAGCCCGAAGGTGACGAAGCGTCGCACGTCGATGCTCGCGAGCGACTCCGCGTACACGACACAAAAGTCGCTCATACGCAGACTCGGCTGCATGGAGCAGTAGAGCGCAAAGATCTTGGCAAAGGGCGGCGGCATCTTGCCAGACTTGGTGATGTACACGGCGCATTCGGCTTGGAGCTTCGGATCGTTGGCGATGAGCGCGATGCGCGGTGTGATGGCGTAGATGTTCGAGTGCAGAAAGATGTCAATCAGCGTGACGCAGCCGTAGTAAAGCAGCTGCCGCACGCACTTCTTCACGATCGCGATCTCCACGTCGGCCTCGAGACTGATGCGCTTGACGTATTTGACGCCGTCGATGAATGGCACGATCTGCTGAAGCGCGAGGTCCCACTCGGCTGTTATTATAGACAGACAGAGAAATAAATCACAATGTTGACGATTATGTTAGTTTTTCAACCACAACACCCGCCAAACCAGAGATTTCCATCGAGAGAGAAAGCACACCGCTGTTCTCCAGGAGCAGCCGCAGGTCCCGAATGGCCACAGGCACCTGGAAATCGAAGACCTGGGACGGATCCTGCAGCTTGGGAAAGAGCTTGAGGTTGATGATGTTGGCCGCGTCAACGGGGATCGTGCACTCGCCGTTGAGCGTCAGGTCCTGGAGGATCTGTGGCAGGATGTGCGCCAAGAGCGCTTTGCTCTCGCTCTTGTGCAAAAAGCCGCTTTCTTTCTCCATGCTCTCCATCAGCGCTCCCAGCTATACACATGAGTGAGTATTAGTATACATATATGTAATAAACGATAGAAATATTCAACGATTGATAATGCAGACCTTGCGCAGGATCGGTCGGTACGGCGCTGTGTCTACATGCTCATCGAACACGAAGCCTGTGTCATCGTGCCAAAGAGAGTGATGGTAATGGTATTAGTGAGGACTTATGTGTGGCAAATAGAGTGCACTTAAGACCGCACCAATGTTGAAGAGCAGCGCATTGCGGTGGTACTTGTCGTCTTCAATGCACACGGGGTACCCGACGATCTTCTTCTGCTGCACGCACACTATCAGCACATGCATACAGTCAGCCAGAGAGAACCGTAAGACTTTCATATATACGCTACGATATAATAGAGAGAGAGATGCCACGGGACGCATACCAGTGATGATCTTGCCGCAGAGCGCCTTGTCGATGATGATGTAGCCCGAGACGCTGTCGAACGCCTCGTTGCTCAGCACGCTGTAGACGCATAGAGAGCGTATGAGTCACTACATTACACGCAGGAACAGAGGCAGCAGGTGGAGGGCGTACTTGGGCGGCGCCTGGAAGACGATCTGCGGGCCCGCGACGTTGTCGAACTCGCCGTAGAAGAGCCCCTTGATCATCTTGTGGGCTTGTCTCGTTTGAGATTTACATTTTATTTGTATTTTTTGTAAATGATTTTTTTTCTTTAAAAAAAGTGTTTTCCTCTTTTTAGCACTGTCGAATATAGCGATTCTTTTTTGGCGCGTTTTATTTGCGCTTTTTCAAGGCTGAGTGAGGCGAAGATGGCGATGGCGATGGCAGATACGCGCTCGGTGCGTCCTCCTCGTCTGTCTGGATTAGTGGCTCTCGTATATGCATGCTGATGTGCGCAAGCTGCTGCTGCTGCTATGTATACCCGTCACTGGCTGGGGCGATGTGGCTGACGGCCGTCGCGCTCGCTTCTTGTTGGCTTTGGATGTTCGCAGGTGACGATCAAGCTGAGCCAGCTGACGGCGCACTTGGGCTGCGTGCTCTGCCGCGGCATGCTACGTGACGCGCAGACGATACCAGAGTGCCTCCACTCGTGTACGTGCCATTTGTTGTGTTGATCTTGTGGCTGGCTTGTCATGGACTGACTCATTAACTCATTGGCTCCGGGTTGTGGTCGCTGGTGTTTGTGTGCGTTGCGGTAGTCTGTAAAAGCTGTATTTATCGCTATTTCCTCGTCCAGTGTGACCCGAACGCGCCGACGTGTCCGAAATGCCACATGGCGCTCACGGCGCGCCCGATTGCGACGCTAATGTACGTACGCCTGCTCGCTCTGTCGTATTTGTTGCCTTGGCTTTGTTTGGCTCTGTGCGTCTATGCTTGGACTGGCTAGTTGACTGACCGCACTGGTACTTAACTCCTCGTATATTATTTGCTTCCACCGTGGGCGTTTACACGGTCTATGCGCGCAGATCGGACCAGAAACTGCAAGACGTGGTCGACCGGATCTTTCCCGAGCACAAGGAGCGCGACAATGAGCTCGAACAGCAGTTCTACGAGCGGCATAACTTCAAGAAGAAGAAGAAGACTGGTGATCGAATGGCCAGCAACAGCACCTTCACAACTGGGACCGAAGCGGCTGTTTTGATTGCCGAGTCCGCGGCGCTCGATTTGTCGACCCCCGTGACGAACACAGTGACTCTGTCGTCCTCGACCGCTGTGGAAGTGGAAAGCTCAAGCACAAGCACGGGGGCAAGAGCAGTAGCAGCGGTTACCACAACTACGGCTGTCATAGCATCAGCACAGCAAGCAGCAGTAGCAAACGGCTCATCATCGGCGGCCAAGAGGAAACTGAAGCGCGCCCAGCAGCCGCTCTCGAACTGGGGCACGACGGTCCTCAAGCTCTTCACCATCCAGGTCTACCCCGAGAACTGGTACGTCTCGTGGCAGTGCTCGCTCGCTCTCTTGTCGGGTGGTTACTGACTGGACTCCACTGTTCTTGTTGTTGCCTGTTCATCAGTGGAAAGTGCGAGCTGCCTGAGCTGCAACGGCCTTTTCTCCACGTCGACGGAAGATTCAAAGTAAGTTGTTGTATGTCAACTGACGCATCTCATCTTGAGATAGAAACTGACTTGTGCCTATCTATTTATTTATCATATCTATTGGACTTTGTACCTGCAGATGTTTGAGCTGCGCAAGTATCTCGTGAAGACGCTGCAGCTGGAGAAGCTTACAGAGAACCTGGAGATGGCGTGTCTCGGGGCGATCGTCGGGCCGGAGCTCTCGGTGCATTTCATCTACCGCACCATCTGGCAACACAAGCACGAAGGGAAGCAGCTGGTGCTCCACTACCGGCATTTGACCTCATAACCCGCATCTCACAGTCGAACATCCTCCCCTGTCGGGTAATCATAGAGAGAAAAAACAAGAGATACATTGGTGTTTGGGGCTTGACATTTGACTGACTTGTGTGCATTTTCTTAGGCTTCACGGCGTGAAGACTGGAAGCAATTGCGAGGTTTGTTGGTCTTTTTATCTTGGATGATCGCCTGCACGAGCTTGTGTTTGTACTTGGTCCAGCTTTTTGTCCACTCGAGCTGCTCGAGCATGTCTTCGCCCTGTGTTGGCGGCGTCTTTGACAGAATCAAACGGGCATTCAGTGGCACATAGTCACCACTTCTCCGGTCTTGCCTGACGGGGCCTCGCGTGTACGCTTGATAGTTCCGCTGTAGGATGTCTCGACTCGTGAGAGACAACGACGCGATCAAGTCTGCCGAGGAGAAGAAGAGCAATTCCGAGGACGATCTTGAGACGATTGCGCTCTTTGCGCACGCAACGCCCAGGCTCTCGGAGCTCGCCTGTCGGGACTTTCGCGGTGGGATCCATGACGAAGACGCGAAGAAGAAGGCGCCACGACGAAGTGCGAGAGCTGTCAATCGGCGTACGCCTCCTGAAGCCACAGATTTCTTCCTTACTGACATTGTTGGCTCGGAATCGACTGAAATTGGTTGATCTGGAAATTGGTTTGTCGGGGTTTTCATCCGCTGGAGGTGCTCAAGCTTCTTCTCAATAAAGTCCTGGGGGAGGAAGCCGTGCACGACGTAGCTCAGGTGTGCGAACGCGAGTGGATCTCCTGCGAACTCCAGTTGCGTGAAGAACTCAAGTCGCGTCTTCTCCTGTTCGTGCGCCTGGACTGCGAAGGAGCCGCACAAGTTGAATGCGATCGAGAGATCTGGTGGGAGACGGAGCTCTGACGGCGCGAGCTGACAGACTTCGCCCTCGCGCACGATGAAGACGCCGTCGACGAACTGTCCTTCCGAGCAAACCACCTTCGAGCCGACAGTTTTCGCTTTCTTGGCCTAAATCACAATGTTGAGTGATTTGTACATGATTGCAGGTTACGGGGATTGTAGACTGACTTACATGCAGAGCCAGCGTGCAGAGCTCAGCGAACGGGATGCCGTGGAGAACGGGAACAGTTCGCAGGAAGCGCGACACGAGGTCTTGCTATATGGGGGAGAAGGACAACCAAGTCCTCAGTTAGTCCAGAAAGGATTATAACAGTAACAATGTCGCTAAGGTGGGAAATCGAGATCCCACCTCGGCAGCGCGCTGCTCGCGTTCAACGGCGAGCAAATCGTCCCACGAGAGCGCCAGGACATCGCATTCTTCAGCGACGATGGTTGAGTATGTCCTGGGGTTTCAAAAACAAAGTACATTATTGATCGTCCGCATACACCAATACACTGAAGGTTGACACTCACCGGAGGTCGCCCGAGTGCCGTCCCTGGAATCCAAAGACGCTGCCGTGGCCAAACTGACAGAGCTTCATCTGCCTCTTCGTCCAGCGTGACGCGATCCCAGAGATTTGGTGAACGGCCGACCGGAAGGTATCTTCGCCATTGCTATCATTATGATCCGCTGTTGAGAAATGGGACTCCCAGGACTGAGAGGATTCTATCTCATCAGCGTCAGCACCGTCGAGTTTCTCCTTGTCTGGGGAGATTTGGCCGAACTGCTGGACAACGGTCTTGAGGGTGGACACGCGTCCTCTGTACACGAAGAACACGTGCGATCCCTTCGATTTCTCCACGAACAGTGGCGTTCCAGCGTCTAAATTCGCGGTCCCAACGAGCTTTGAACAGAGCAACGTGCACGCCTCGGGTCTCAAACTCGAGCAGAATGGGAACACTTTCTGCATCGCGTCCATGAGAAACAGCAGCTCGTCTTGAGTTCGTGAAGCTGGCGCCGCATTGGCGATCTGGAAGACTCGATGGCGGCTGCAGGTGTCGAACGGGATCTCGGTTTCTTTGAGACTGGATGACTCGGGTACTGCGTACAGCGACTCGGAGTTGTACACGACTTGGCTCTTCCCAGGTCGTTTAAGCGCTCTAGGTTCATTGACGTTAGCCCGGTACTCTATATCGACGTCGACGCTGCTTTCAGCGTCATTAGTCGACGTGTCCAGATCCCACGGGCGATCGTTCTGCTTAACCAGGTGGCCACACTTTGCGTGGTAGTGCGCATAATCGCGGGACGCCTTCTCGTAATCGCCGCTCTTGCGGTAGGCAGCGCCACGCTGCCTGAAGAAGAGCAGTCGGTGCCTGTCGTTAGGTTTGCACTTGTCAATCGCTCTCGTGTAGTACTTAATCGCGTCTGTCGCCTTGTTCTGCCGCATGAGGATGTTTCCAATGTTGAAATGCGCAAAACAGTTGTCTTCCTCGAATGAGATGACCTTCTTGTACGTGGAGCGCGCCTGGTGAAGGTCTCCCGTCTTCTCGTACGCCAGTGCAAGCTGAAACAGGGATAACTGGTCCTCTGGTGCGATTTCTATCACCTTTGAGTAGTACTTGATGGCCTTGGCATAGTCTCCCTGAGCCCTCGCTTGGAAGGCTCTGACGCGCAGAGATTCGTGCAGACTGACTGCGTTTGCAACGGAGAAGCAGCTTCTCGTGGCCATCTCGATGTTCCTGGGCTCGACACTCTGGCCGTGGAGCGGATCGCCGTACTTCACCTGGTCTCTCTCGTGGGCAGCAGCTTCGCAGATCGCGCGCGTGTCTGTCAGCTCGACTGGCTCAATGCGAACTCGCACGGCATCGATGCCTTTGTCATTAGGAGCGAGGAGATGTGGGTGAGCTGTCACCGGGCGTTTGGGTAGGAAGTCAGCAACATTGAGGTTGTTGCTCGAATTCTTGGTTCCACGGGAAGTGACTGGTCGGTGGCGAAACACTGGGGTTTTCCTCTTGGTGTACACGTGATTCTGTTCATTCTCGGTCGACTTGCTCAGAAAGTTCCATTCAGAGGTCGGGTGCGGCAGCAGCTTTCGATGCTGAGCTGGTGCTGAGCCGCGAGCAGTTGCTGGTCGCCTCTGACTTCTGCCACTGATGCTGCTGGGATCGAACGAGAGTGCAGGCGAAGGGCGGGCGGACTGGGGCGCGCAGGGGCGGAAGCAGGCAGCTGCGGGGCTTGCGACGGTCGCGATCGGCGGGCCCACGACCATGATGGAGGCTCAGCAACTCCTGCAGTTCGGTCGATGCACATCAATGCGCGTCCAAGCGCATGCACAGCTCTATTCTTGGAGCACGGCTCTATCAGAGTCTGCACTTGATTTGGATTTGCTCGTGTGCTGAAACTTCCCACACACACCTTTGGCAGCAGCGAATTCATAACCGGTATCAGCGTGACCAGTTGACCGGCGTTGTCGTATTCGAAGCGAAAAGAGAAGTCGATGTCCTGGTGCAGCGTGGCCGAGTTGACGATCGTGATGAAGCACTCGATGAACTTGTCCTGCAGCGTCATCCAGTACGTCTCGAGCACGAACGCGAGCAGGTAGAGCACGGAGATGCCGTACTTCTTCGTCTGACTCAGTACATGGAAATGAACGAGGGTGTCTCGGCGGCGGCGCGTACTTAGCATTCGGCAGGTGTCAGTCAGGAGTAGCTGGAGCGGGAATCGGAGTATCAAGCACACCCGCTCTCCTTTCATCCTCTTGCCTCATAGGACAGTTCACTGCAAGACCAGTGAGACTACGAAGGAACGATGCGGCAGCCATGGAGAAGTGAACAGGTACAACTTTACCCGTCGTCGACACTGGCACTGTGCAGCGCTTCTTCGGATCTTGATCGTTGTTTTTGAAGGAGCCAAAAGATCGACCGTTGCTGTCAGTTCCGATTGAATTCTCGTCGAGGATGATCTTCCGGAGGTCGAGCAGTCGGCGCGAGTTGTGCTTCTGAATCATCTTAAGCAGAAGGACGACGGAGTGAGCACGCGTTGTCTCGGTCGTGAAGCCCACACTTGATCGCCAACCGTTCGTAGCCGAGGTTGATGAGCCAGAGTTTTGTCTCGACAACGTTTTCTTTCGACATGGCGTCGACGGGCTTTCATTGCGAACCACTTGCAGGATTCACTAAGAGGACTCAGAGATCAGTCGATGGTCAAGGTAGGGTGACTGGCACTGGCGGGAGGTCAACCCACTTGTTGCAGGATTTTCGTCCGAAAAAATTCCACGAGCGTTGACACCAGCGGGCTCATGGCGCTCTCGACGATCTTGACGGCGGTCTGGATTGTCGACCTGCCGTTGCCGATGTAGTCGTGGTGGAGGTGGGCCTTGATCTCGAGCGCGGTCTGAGCAGAGTCCATCATCATGATGAGCGAGCGCAACAGGCGTAAGTTGACAAACTGCATGCACACGGTCTGGTAGAGCGAGCCCGAGATATCGACCATGCAGATGCTCACATCCGTGCTCACGTCGTCGAGCTTCTGTGCGTACTGCCAGGGAAAGCGCTAGACGGCGATCTTGGCAAGCAGGAAGCCGAGGAACATGGCCACCTGGGCGCCCGTGAGCTCGTACACGAGCCCGAGCGAACAGGAGAAGATAACAACCAGTTGTGTACCCATGCTCGGCAGGCATCGCTTGGGTTTTGCAGGCACTTGACGAAGACCTTACGAGCGAAGAGCAGGTTGAACACGCCTTCTTGAATGCGCGGCCGAGCCCACTTCCTACTGTGATAACACGGTTCGTTGTGTGATAAATGCTGACCTTCTCATGCGCGGTGCGCTGAAGTGTATCTAACGTTAGAACAACATTGTCGTCTAATATCTGTCAGCATAGTATCGGAAGGTGCTCAACAAGGTTGCAGAACTTTACTGTTTCATATCCACAGGAGTTCCCCACTCCAAATGAAGATCTTTTCGTCCAGATTGAGTCGGAGCATTTACGCCGAGTGCAACCGTTTCTTGTTCTCGATCTCGACTTCAACAGTTCGAGCTAAGTTCTGAACGAAGTCTGCGGCACTTGTCCATCGGGCCTGTGAACGATGAAGATGACATATTTCAGGTAAGCACAGTAAAAATCCTCCTTATTCAGCGTACAAGGTCCTCCTCACCTGAGCGAAGAATGCGTGTGCTTGAAACGGCAACTTGCGGAGGGCTCGCCCGCTAAAGCCTTCGGACACCTCCGCTACTCGAAGTAGCGCATTCGACAGCTCTAGCTCCCCGTCACTGTCTTGCACTGCGCAGCCTTCCATCTGGTCAGCAAGTCGTTTCTTGGATGCTCGTCTTCTCCCCAGACTCCCAAACTGTAGGATGGGAAAACTGGAAGGCAAAACGATGCGGACACGCTGAAGTTCGTCCACGCAGCTTCGCAAAATTTCATATCGGGCATGAAGTGAAGGCAGTCCAATGTACCTGAATCACACATTTGTTAGTATTCAGAACATTGCTTATTAAAGTGATGAAGCATTCTACACTTACTGTTTGATATCTGCTCGATCGACAAACGCGACGTCGATGGCTTCTGTGATGTTGGACGTTGTCAAGATGAGCACGTTTGAGTATTGCTTTAGTGAATCCAGCTGGGTCAAGACCGCGTTGACGACTCGAATTGCATCAGAGGGCTCGGAGCCACTGAGTGCAGCTTTGCGCGCTGCCGTCAGGGATTCGACTTCATCTGGACACAGTTTGAGCTCAATCGTCAATATTTCTGGGTATGAAGGGAGGAAAATTGATGTGCGTCCAATGTTCGTACCGATAAGCACGCAGACAAGCGCTTCTTCGCCCTCGACCAATTCCTGAATCTGTCGAAAGAGCTTCATCACCAGCTTCCCGCTCTCTGAAAACCACTTCGAGACAGCAACAACAGTCGATGAGTAACTAAATTGATGCAACACCTTTGGGCATATTAACGTACTTTGCTGAACAAGCTGTGTGCGTTAATCTCGATCAGAAACGCGTTGGGATATCTGGTGACAGGACCACGAGGATAACCAGTCAGTCCTCGTTCAGACTAGATAGAACAGGCAAGCAACAAGCCCCACAAAAGAATACCTTTCTGCTAGCCGAATGCTAAGCTTGTGCGCTAACGCTTTGCACAGGCTCGTCTTGCCCGTGCCAGGTGGACCATGCAGCAGCACCACTCTGTGGAAACCAGACTTAGTTAGTTAACTCATATTGTGACCAGTTCGTACAGATTTCGCATGTTTTACCTATTCCAGGAGATGATGTGCGGGTTCACTTTCGAGTCGGAGAAGAGCATCGCAGTCGTCGCATAGTCGAGCAGGTTTGTCTTCACATCATTGTCATAGATCAGCGTTTCCCAGAGTCCGTTCAGGCTCAGCGACGGCAACGTCAACTCGTGGCACGTGGAGACGTTCTCATCATCTTCGGTGGTCTGCTCTGCCATCGGTTCCTACAGGTTGCCAAGCGCAGTTACCAATCAGTAAATGCTGTTGGCGATAGCAGCTTCACTTCTAGATTAATAGAGTAACGTACATCGCTGATTTTGAACACGTGGATTTGCGGCTCGGACGCTGAGTAGGGAATGCCTTCTCCGTCTTCAAAGCCGTCGTCAGCGTTTTCCTCTGAGCGCCATTACAAACACACGCACACAATTGAGTCGCAGACGAGTGACACACTGTCTACCGAAAGCTATACGTAAGCGTACCTAAATCTGGGACCGCGATGCTGTTCACGTGCTCAACCAGAAATGGCACGTCTTCGAATGACAGCGCGCCTGCATCAGCCAGGACATCAGCACATGCCAATCTAGCACTGTACTATACAGCATTACGGGTTGTAGTCTGCATGAGTTCGAGTCGTACCTTGCGTGAAAGAGGTGCCGTGGTTGAAGAGGAAATCGAGGACAGCGTCCCGCACGAGCATGTACTCCGCCACGCTCTCCTGCTTGACGCACACTTCAACTGCATCGCCATCGACATTGCCAGCAATTATCAGCAGCACATACACATCGTCAGGCACCTATAGGTCTTGTAAATAGAGATCAGCAACAGGTCTACAAGCACGCAGCGAGCCAACTCGTACCATGCACGAGCTTCATGTCGATTGATGCCCGCGCAATTGCACTTTGCCAGCAAAGGAAACATTGACCACGGTAAGTACGACTCCGTATAAGTACGAGTTTTATATTCGGTTAAGTCCGATTGGTGGTTGGCGTGCTGAGGTGAAGAAAGAGTAACTAACGTTAACGTTATGGTCGTGCGAAAGCTCACGGCGCGCGTGCAGCGCTGGCAGCTGCTGACGCGCTACTACGCGAATAAGTGGCACTACGATGGTTCCAAGTGGGCCGAGCGCTTCTGGCACGGCGAGCGCAAAAACCCAGCGGCGTCCATCGCGTCCGTGCCGTTCATGATCACGCGCAACATGCGTGCGCAGCTCGAGCAGGCGGGCTTTCCGTCGCAGGAGATCGCGTCGCTCGTGCCGCAGGCGGCGCATCAGCTGCTCGCGGACAAAGTCACGTACGCGCAGTATGTCGAGCTGAGGGAACAGAAGGAGATCGCGGAGATCGCAGCCCACGCGGCCGAGAGCATCAAGCGAGAGGAAGAAGAAGAAGCGGAACGTCAGCACGCGCAAGCGCAGCCACAGGGACTGGTAATGGTCGCAAAACCAGCGAAGGAAAACGATGAGTACCACTTGATGGAGCCTGTGCCAGTTAGTGCTCGGACAACGGCCATTACTCAGCTGGCGATCGTGATCCAAGAAGAAGAAAAGAAAGAGCAATAACGCAGCTCAACGAGTGCTATTAACGCGTTCCATCCAGCTACTCTGTCACTTGTATTAAGGTGTCGGATACGTATTGCTTTACTTCAGTCTAAATGCGCCAATGTCAGCTGGCTATAGTTGTAGAGCTGCTATCGCACCGTCTGGACCTGATAATGGAGTCCTTTAGGCCTTCGCATAGCTCTGAAGCACACGCGCCTTGATCGATCGCACCCATGGCTGGCGTCCAAACTCCTTCGCCTTCTTCAGCACGTCCTCCCACGAGCTCAGCATCACCGCCAGCGCCAGTTGGAAGAGCTGCATGTAGAACAGGAACATGACGCCGTACAGCAGCTTGGACGTCGTCCGCTCCGATAAATAAACCCACAGTGCCGTCGCCGCGAGGTACAGCAGCGTGAGCGACCAGTACACGCGGTAGAAGAGTATCCGCAGGTCTTCAATGCTCCTGTTCTTCTGCAGCTTGTGGCGAAAGACCGCGGAGAGCACGCCGTGCTCCAGGAACTGCGCGATCATCACGGCACCAAGGATCCCGCCGAGAACGCACGCGACGTTCGCCAGGAGCGCAAGGCTCAGCACGAAGCTCCACAGCACCGCCCCCAGCATATCGTAATTGTGGGGTCTCCTGGTGCTCTTGGTCTGTTTCACGTGGTGGCTTCGCGCGCGTCCAACACCGCCTGTGATCTGCCAGCTATGTACCATTTTTAGCGGTACACTTTGCTTGACTGTGGCAACACAAGTGGTACAATCTACCTGTCAAACCATCCCGCAACATTCGAGCAACACGTAAATCCACACGTTCGCGCAACCTCGCAGAGTTTGATTGGGAAGGCGAGGGCCAATATTACTCTGTGTCTTGTGGCTGGGAATGATGCACCGCGTGCTGCGTCTCCGCCGCCGCGTGCGAGGGGAATTGCGCGTAGTCGCCCCACAGCAGCAGCCGTGGGCCACGCGCTTCGAGACGTCTGGTGCGCGCCAGCTGCACCATGCGCTGCAATCGCGCTCGCTCGGCGCTCTTGAGTCCCACGTGGCGAGAGTGCGTCCGCAGCACTCGCGCTTGCTGAGCTCTTCGACGACGGCGCTCGACACCAAGACTGCAGTGGTGCGTGCAGCTATCAAGCCAAGCTGCCGCGTGTCAATACACTTGTTAATGTGACTGTGATTCTTTGCTGCGGTAGACTCAGGAAGCGCTGGTGCAGGAGCTCAAGACGATGTGCAATGCGATCCGCAACGACCTGCGCGACGCGCCTTCGGTGCAGGAGATCGTGGACGCCTGGCAAACGCAGGTCAGCATCTTCCAGGACCAGGTGGCTACTGCTACCACGGAGGAGTCGACTGTGCTCGTGGATACAATCCGTCTCGGGTACGAGAGCGCGATCGCGATCGCCTACAAGCAGCGCCAGTTCGACTTGGCGAGCGCCATGTTTGTGCAGATGAAGGCGTTTAGCTACGTGCCGACCGACGCCACGTTCCAGTTCATGATCCGCGGTGTCGCGTTGGAATTAATCTCCGGTCCTAATGCAACATCAGTGGAGGACTTGCGCACGATCGTCTCGGAGAACATGTGGGAACGCGACTTGCTCGAGATCATCCGCTCGGAGGAGTACGCGCACCACCGCAAGACCCCAGTGGAGCGCACGTTCTTCCACCAGCAGCTGCTCGACGGCATTGAGACCCACCTGAACGACTACGAGACGCTGCTGCCACTCTCTGAGCGCTCGCCGTTGCCGTACAACAAAGCCCTCGAGGTGTACGCTACCAACGGTCTGCCGTTCATGCGCATGCTCAAGCTCATGGTCAAGCGCTCAGTCAAGCCTGACGTGGAGACCTACGCCGCGCTTCTCCAGGGCGCGCGTTGGTCCGAGATCCCAGCCACGCTCAGCCAGCTGCTGCAGTCCGGACTGGTCGAGAAGCTCACCGCCGCGACGAAGGACGAGGCCACGACTTTGAAGAACAGCCACGACGTCCACCTAATCTGGACCAACACGATGAAGGCGGTTGTTAACTCGTACAAGAACCGCTTCTTCGACCGCAAGGAGCCCGTGAGCCTCAGTGACGTGGAGGAACTCAAGAAGGTCTTCCTGTACACGGACAAGCAGCTCAAGCGGGCGTTCCCAAAGTTCCAGTTCGCGACCTCCGAACACCACGAGCAGGTGTACACGATCCGCGCCAAGGCCGCGGCTACCGCTGGTCTCCGTGCGAGCGTCATGAGCGTGCTCGACGAGTACGTGCACCTCGCACCAGAGGGCGCTGAGCTCAAGAAGGACGCGTTTCTAAACGCGATCGAGCTCTATCCATCCACGCAGCTCGAGATCCTCCACTTGCCCCGCGAGCTGGTCCAGGAGCGCACGATGCACCGCGACGTGGCCAAGTCGAGCCGTGTGAGCGAGCTCGAGCGCGTGTACAACCGCATTGCTGAGAAAGTGCTCCCGGGGGCGATCGCCAAGCTCGAGAAGCTCAAGGAGGACCCTTCGACGGACAAGAGTGTACTGGAAGAGCAGAAGAAGACCGTGGCGGCCAACACGCGCATGGAGAAAGCTTTGGAGCGCCGTCTCAATAACGCGCGCATCGTCAAGAGCTACCAGCTGGTGATCCAGGAGCACTTTGAGCGCGCCGACAAGGCCATGGACGTGATCCAGGAGAAGCTCCTGGACGCTGTGAGCGACAAAGACAGCAAGGACGCCGAAGGCGACCTGGACGTGTCGCTCAAGCTCATGGAGCAGTACATGACGTGCGCGAACCGCTTCGAGCAGCGTCTTCGCACTCGTCAGAACGAGATCGCGCCACAGCTCATGCGCCGCGTCTTCCGCGTCATCAAGCAGGTGAACGCGCAGGAGAACGTAGGTGAGCTCGACCGCGAGAAGCTCAATGAGCTCTTCCACCTGGCGATCCGAACCGCGGTCTTGTTCTGGCGATACGACGACGCCGGCAAGCTCGTGCGCAAGAAGAAGAGCGTGCTCAAGTCCGCTTTGCTGGACGCGCGCGAGTACGAATTGCTGATCTTTAAGGAGGTGACGGAGCGCAACATCCGCGGCGCCTACGCGCTGGTGCAGGAGATGCACAACGCCGGCCTCGCGCCACCGAAAGAGGCGATCCACCGCATCGTGCTCGGCCTGCTGCATCAGCTAAGCAAGTACCCGGAAACGATTGCCGCGAATGAAGGAGGGAACCTGGATCTCCTCAGCGAGGTCGAGGACGAGGACGAGGACGAGGACCAGCACCACGTAGGCGAAGCGGATAATGATGAAGAAGCCCAGGAGGACGACGAGCTGCTCAAGAGCTCCGACACGCAGACGATCGAGGACGAGCTCTCGTTCATCGACGAGCTTCAGTTCGACGACGACAAGGACGACAGCGCCGCAAAGCTCATCCTCGGCGCCGGTGCGCCCACGAGCGTCATGGACATCGCTGGCTTCCTTCAAGACTGGTACAACCTGCATGGCATCCGTCCGGCGGCCAAGACCGTCGTGCCCGTGTTTGCGCGACTGCTGGCCACGCGCGACTTTCCGGAGTTCAAGCGCCTGCTGCAGATCCTCGAGTCTATGGAGGGCGGCCTGACGCCCGCGACGACCGTGTGGCTCGAGAAGCGGCTCGCGCAGATCGGCCGGACGCTCGACGACTTCCGCGTCGTCCCTGGCGCCCGTAGATAACTCAGTAGCCCAAGAGATCAGCAATAGAGACAAGGCAGACAGACATGCAGGCAGTGTATAGATTTCCTTTCTTTTTAGAGGTTTCTCAATCGACAGACACCACTTACTGCCCATGAAGCTCTGGTTATCTATACGTTAATCTGGTCCAGCGACGTTGACAGGAACGCTCCGAGAGCTTCCACCTACATAAACATACATAATGCGTCGATCATTAGCACACTCTCACTCACAAGCGCGTGTCAGTAATACAGATAACACAAGTCAGTACCTTAGCTTTGAGGAATCCTGGCTCGGCGTCGCCACTCGAGTAGGCGCACACCAAAAAGCCCTTGCCCGCCGCAGACATCGCCAGGCGTCCATTCTACGTGTATGTACATAATAATACACCATTAACATCACATCACCAGGACGTACGTAGTCTATAACAACACGGCAACCAAAGCACGCAAGCTCGCTCACCTCGAGCTCGACGAGCAGCGTCTGCAGCGCGTGGCCAGCGTTGACCTCCTTGCTCGAGTGCGCGTACTCACCCCACGTGTGGGACGCGATGGCGCCCACGACCTTGTGGTCCACGACGTTCGCGTCGCCCACCGAGCCCATGAGCGCGCCGTCGAGCGTCATGAGCCTGTCGGACAAGAGAGATCAGTGACTGTACCGTCAGTAAAGCGCACCATTGATTTAATGTATAGCTAGAGAAGGCCCAAGTGAAGACGCGTATGTGTACATAGTAGCGTCGATACCGTCGCCGACGATCTGGCCGAGCACCTCGGGGAGAACTTTCGCGCGCAGCATCTTGGCTTCCTCTTTTTCGGCACTGTTGTTGTTGCTCTGCTCGTGTTGTTCTCCTCAAAGTAAAGTGTACCACATAACATAGGGTATTAAATAATGTAACCCACATTAATTTTGTAAAGGCAACCGAGAGTGATGGTGGCTTGATTTTCATGTACCCATGCAATTGTGCTCCTTGGTCGCTCATTCTTCAATTTGCCAAGTCGCGCGCAGGTGAAAGAGCCAGTCAACGAGCCGGTGCAACAGCGCGAGCGAGCTTCAGATCGACCAGGAGAGCAGCAGCAGCCTTTTCACCATGGCGTCCAAGAGCGCAGAGCAGATCTGCAAAGAGCTCCGCTCGGGTCTCCCAGTCATCCAACTGTCCGCACTCACCGAGCTACGCGTGGTGATCGACAGCAACAGTAAGGAAGAGATGCAGCAGCTGTGCGAGCACAACGACGCAGCACTGCTCGTCATGCTGACCAACTTGCTCCAGCAACAAAACCATCCAGGTGCGTCCGACTCCGACGAGAAGGGCGTAATGTTGGAGGCGTGGCAGGTGCTCGTAGCACTTCTCAACAATCTCGAGCCAGAGAGCCCCATCGTATCTCGCTTGGTGCACGAATGCCGCCTTGTTAAGTGCATTTTCCGTGCTGTAATGCGCCTCGATGGAGACACGAGCATCTTCTCATCAGGACTCGCGTGCATTCTCGCTCTGAAACGCCACAACGTGGTCTTAGCCAGCGTGTCCGCGTCTCTATGTGAAGCAATCGCAATCGTCTTGGGTGCAAACAGCAATGACGAGGTTCATATGCCTCTCCAGCTTGAAGTGCTCAAAGCACTCTCGGCTGAGAGCGTCCAATGCGCACGAGTGATCCAACAGGCTGTCTGCGCGAGGCTCGACGCCAAGTCCACCGAATTCAACTTGTTGGTGCTGGAATACCTGCTCAAGAGCTACGATCCCACAGCCAAAGTGCCCAACCTCAACTGGCGAGATGGCGAGTCCTGGGATCTCAGTATCGATGCTGACCTGCTCATCAGACTTGTGCAAAGCGGCCATGCATTTGAGAGGCTCATCGTGCTCAGGTACCTGCGATTCGGGATTTCAGACGAATCCATGGCCGATTTCCTCGCCCGTGGCGGTCTCAGTGTCCTCGCGTCTGTCACCACAAGCGAATGCATTCATGATAGCGAGCACGTAGTGGCGCTCATGAACAAAATTGCCAAGTCGAGCGCCAGCCACCGGCTCCAAGTCGTCGAGTACCAGGTCGCCCACGACCAAGTCGAGATTTTATCTCAGGACGTATACGATAAGATGCTCACTCTCGCGAGCGCCAACACGGACTTTGAGCTCTTCAAGCAGCGAATGCGTAGCGAGAGCGAAGAGCTCCAGCGCCGGAGCTTCACACTGCTGCCCAAGAATATCGAGATCCTCGCGCCTTTCTGCATCGAGCATGGGTTGATCCCTATACTCACACAGCTCCTGCTGGACGAGGGGGAAACACAACCCACGAGCGAGTACATTAAGTACGAGATCTGGACGTTGCTGGTGCACATTATCTACGAGCTCCCGCGGATGGGGATCTGGAAGCTTCGTGAGAGCTGTGAATTAGCGTCACTCGCACTGAAATTCGCTACGAATGCACTGTTTGAGAGCCCACTAGCGGTCCGTAAGCACGCGCTCGTGTACTTGGTCGCACCGCTGAACAAGAGTCGAGTGATCCGTGATCAACTCGTAAATGGCGACAGCGCGATCCCGACGCTTGTCCACTTGCTCGCTCAGGAAGAGGAGAGCAGCTTTGCGACTTTACTGGGCGACTTTGTGCGTGATCTGCTCACTGGAGGGCGGGATTATGCAGCGGAACTGGATCTGGTCGTGCGAGGCATTCTCGAGAACGAGGACAGCGAGGATACGAAATTAGACAGCAACAAACGGTCGAAGCGTAACTATATGAACCTCCTGAGTCTATACCGGAGAGCCGAGACGGGAGTCCTCGGACTCGAAGCGAATGACGACATTGCGAATCTAAAGCTCTGTGTCTCAGCGCTTGATAATGGCAGTGAGCTTGAGAAGTTCATTGTACTCAAGCAGCTCAAGAGATTCGCTGCGTCCTGGAGTTCGATTCACGTGGGCATTCTACGGGAGAAACTGCTGGCGATCGCCTGTGTGGTCGCTCATGAACCTTCGGAACTCAAGCAGCTCGCAGTCCAAGTGCTATGGATCCTCGCAAAGCTCGACAGAATTTGCTGTGAGAACGTGATGGCAGCTCAGTTGCAATTCTGGCCCGATGAGCCGATTTTTAGCTTTCAAGAGGCTGGTTGGGCTGCAAATTCACAAAAGCAAGAAGAGAATAATGAAGAGAAAGATGATGATGAGGACGAGGACGAGTACGAGTACAGTGAGCAGGAGAGCGACAACGAAATTGATACAGACGACGCCGACGAGAGCGCCATCAAGAAGCAAAAAGTGTTGTAAAATCAGCACGAAGTACGTAAGTTGCCGCACATGGCGGTCATTGCGAATTTCTATTTTCTTTCTTGCATGCATTTTGCATGGATTCTGTTCGATGCCTCGCTTGATTTTCTCCTTTTTATCAAATTAGGTTGGAGGTCTCTAATAAATATTAGACTTTTCTAAATTTGAAACTTGACCATCAACGTATCAAGTAGGTTGGAGGTCTTCGATACTCTCGATCTTTTTTAAATGATGAAACAAATCATGACAAACAGTCTCCGTGTCGCCAAAGTGAATAAAATAAACGGCTCTCCAGCGCATTCCAAGTTGACAATGATCCCAACGAACAACTGGCTGGCAGCCCTTCTCTGATTCGTCACCAGCATTTAAAACCCGTCCTTGGTTTTGGGAATTCCAGCCGTTCAGTCTTCAATTCACCCGGAAGCCCCTCTTCCTGCTGGGTCTAGCTAGCTAGCCAGCCAGCCTGTGATGTGGTGGACCGATGAGCAGATCGCGCGCGACTTGCGCTCGCGTGACTCCAGCGTGCGGCGGTCTTCTTCTTTGGCGTTCTGAGCGATATCATCCAGCGATTCAACGAGTCTTTTGAGTTCAAGCGAAAAGCCTGGAGCGTGCTGACAACATTAGTGAAATTACACTCGAAAACCCACACGGAGCTGCTTCTGTACGAGTTTCGCGTGTTCAACTTGGCGCTCGAGACCCTTGGAGGCGTCTATGGACGTAATTAAGACGTCTGCTGCGCGAACGAAGTGCTCGAGTTCCTATTGGCGTTGAAGCACTGTAATGGCCACAACCTCAGGCTCTTTGAGCTTGGTGCCCAAATGGCACCGTGCCTTAACGCACTGCCTTTGCGCCTCGGTCAGGGCATCGACAGGTTTGGGTACAAGCTGCTCACACAGCTGCTTCGAGAGCTCCAAGCCAGTAAAGGTGAAGAGTGCGCCGAGGCTGTGAACCAGTACGCCTGTGAGATGATGGATCGCGCGGGCGCGACCACGTTCCTGATCCTGATCGAGCGAGATATCGAGCAGTGCTGTCCAGGCTTCGCGCCTCGTGACTCAAGTTCAAGTGGCGTTAGTCTCCATTATAATGCGAGCTGGTCAGGCCTGAGTGCGTGGCTAATGGGCTCATTGTTGACCGAGGCGGCGCAAGTGCTGGAAACACACCAACGCCGAGGCTACGAGGCACCGCCTTCGTCGTTGGACAGATTGATTGCACTCAAGTGGCTCCACGCTAACAGTGCAACCATCACTGTGGAGTTCCAAGAGCCCTACGACTTGATCACATTGCTCACGAACGTTGCCAGCTCAGACGCCGCAAGCACCAGCGTTGTCCAGAGACTCGCAGCTGAGCTGGTGGAGATAGAAGTGACCCAGACAACCGTTCTTGAGACTGCGATTGGCTCTGAAATCGGGCCAAGGTACGAACTATCAATGATGACGCTGGAGTCGCTACTGAAGATGCCTAACGAGAGATCCGACGAGCACAAACGAGCGATCCAGTGCTTAATGAGCAGTAACGAAGGCTTCACTATTGGCACTCTATCATACTTTCAGAGGGGACCTATGGGAACTGCTGGCAGCTACGATCACTGAGCCACCAGAGGGCTCATCCGTGATCTGTCGTCAAGCATACTACGAGCTCGTCCGCGCCGCGCTCCAAATGTTCGTCGAGCAGAGACGAATGGGGCTTCAGAGAGCGCCAAATCAGCTCAGAAGCTCCTCATGGGACCGCTATTCGACGTTTGCCTGGACGAATTGGATCGAAACAGTCGCTCATGGCGTCTCAAATACTCAGAGACCGGTGCTGCAATCGCAACACAGTTGCTTCAGTAACTGGGTCGAGCTGAGGAGCTTGAGCCCGGCCACAAGACGTCAATCTGGACGCTGTTGAGTCGAAATCTCGAGAGAGTGGACCGCAAGACTGCCATGCAGCTTGCCAACTAGTACGCAGTGCTCAATACGAAAGCTCATGAGGTCTTGATGACTTTGAGCTTCGAATTCATCGCAGTGCTCAAGTGCATTCTCGTGCTCATCCAGATGCGCGTTCTACCAGCCAATCTGTGTGGCGACTGGATCCAGATCGCACTCAAGGCAACCATTTCCAACCTTAAAGATGCGTGTTCTCCATGTATCGAGTTTCTCAAGACTAGTTTTGGGACCTACTCTGAATGCCTGCAGGAGGTCGAAAAATCGATACCGAGCCTGGTCTAAGATGCAACTGGGTGGGGGCTGACAGTGTTGGAATTCGTCGAGATCTTGATTTCGTCATTTCCTCCTTGACCGAGTTCGCTGCTGTCGACATCTTGCTTGGTCCACTTGCTCGCGAGCGGGAAATCGCTGGAGAAATTGGTGCTGCTGAGGTATTTCGAGTCGCTCTCGCCATCAGGATGCCAGGCGTTTATCAGTTTACTCACGCAGTGGGCTAACAGTTCTCCAAGTCTCGCTGGCTGAGATCCAAGGCTCACACAATGCGCTTTCGAGGCGAATCGTGGCGAAAGTTGCCCAGACAACCGACCCACAGTTTATCCCAGATGATCTGAGCAGTATCCCAGCAGAGGTGGCTCAACTCTGGCAAGAGCTCGAACAAGGCGCTTTGACTGGAGCTCATGCGATTCGAGAGATTGTCATCCAACGAGCTCCGGAACTCGTCCAGTTGAGTCAACGAGAGGGCTCCGCGTTCATCTTCTTGAGGTACATGCAGACGCTCTTCCCCCCCCCAGCAATGGTTTCAGCTCTCTTGAGTCCTCAGGGGCAACTGAATTATTCGTCCACAGAATGCAAATTCCTGGCTCGACTGGCGCTGCGAACCCTCAAATTAGATGGCAAATTTGAGTTTCGCGACCGAATTTTCTGCTTGCTGCGTGCGATCTACAGCCAAGGCGGGCTTCATCACTCACTGACAGGCCTGCTTCGGGGCTTTGCGTCCCACTGTCACAAGCTGTTGACTCGTATTGAAGCATCCATCCAGGCTATGGTGGATAGAGACACCAGCAACATTGTTCATTATCAGAATCTACTGGCAGTGTATCGCAAGTCCGACGGGATGGAGCTGGGCAAACATAGTGGTGCTCGAGAGATCCCCAACCTGGCAGCGACCCTCGACGTACTCTCAACCGACCACAAACCCGAGAAGCTCACCGCGCTCACGCATTTGCGCAAGCACATCCCACTGCGTCAGCCCTGTCCAACACTGCCTGTCGAAATTGTCGAAGCTGTGCCGACCACTTTCGGCCTGACAGTGTTAGGCCCACTGCCGAATCGAGCTATCGCAAGCCAAGCCAAGTACTGACACTGCTCTCTGCGAGAGACTCCGGTGCGCAGCCGTGGCTTCCCAGTTCAGCTTCAGTGGTGCAGCTGCTAGTTTATCGCCATTTACTACTGTTGTAACCAAGGCTAATAGTGACGGAGAGACCCAGGAGACCGAACCTGAGGACGAGCACGCGATGTGCGGCAACGATGGCGACCTCACGTACATGTACAGCGACTCGAACGACGAAACGAGACCATGGAGGGCTACGAGGCCTGTCTCGAGTTCAATAACGAAGACAGTGTGACCACAGCAAACGCCAACTAGAGGCACTGGCCAGGGTAGAGATGAGCCATTCAACCAATATATACATTTGAACTAAACAGCCGCGTACAAGTATAACAGAAATGTAATTCCTCAACAACTAAACAGACGTAAAGGACGAACCGTGCGTGTCGGCGCTCACCATCCCCCACGCGCCGTCCGAGTCTTCTTCACTCTGCGGCTCGTCATCCATTGCCTCATTCTCGATATTCTCGCCATCGTCCTCCACATCGCTGTACTGGTAGCCATCCTGTTCGTGTCCAACTTTAGCAGCCTTAGCCTCAGCCTGGTCATCCGCAAGCAGCTCCATGCGCACGAGTCCAGGCTGCGTCTGGTGCACTTTCTGCAACTCACGAATCTGTTCGCGACACGTCGGGTCGCTCGCTGCCAGCGTAGTCAGCAGGCGGCGCGCGAGCTGCTTGCTCCTGCGCTCGGCAGGCTCTTCGTCTATGACGACAATGCACACGAGGAGCCCAAGGTGCTCGCGCAACAGCTTGGTGGTCTCACGAATGCCGTCACGCGAATCGAAGAACCGGAGCGGGTCCAACGTGTCGAGCTCCAGATACTCGTGGAGCATGTGGAGCGCCAGGTGCTTCACCATCTTGCTGGTAGTACTCTCCGCCTGGCCCAGCACTTGGACGGCCACACGTGCGTTCTTGATTCGGTCCTCAGCGACCTCGAGCTTTCCAAGACAGACATTGTAGCGGCCGTACAAGCTCAGAAGGTTCTGAAAGTAAATCGCTCTCTTCCTGGTAGCAGTAGCAGGAGTGTTCTCCTGTGGATCGCCAGGCGAAGCCTCAGCCTTCAGCAGACTCAGTACCAACGCATCGAGCTCGGGCGGCACCATATACTGCAGCACGCCAGTCAACCTTCCAGCGACGTCCTCTACAAATTCGTACGCGAGTGCTCGCATCAGGATTGGGATTCCTCCGCTCGTCACGATCAGCTGGCGGTTCGGCGTGAAGAAGAGATCGGCCTGGAAGAGTTTGGCAGCCATTCTGCGGGACTTCGTCGGAGAATTCGCTATGGGATCGATCTCGCGGAGCACCGTCGTCACGAGGCTCTGGATATCGTCGTCTTCGATCGCTGGGTACGGACCGACTTTCTTGAGAATGTTGAGCAGCAGCCACCAGAGTCGGTCCATGACGTCGTCAGATGTGGTTTCATTAGAACACATGCGCTCAAAGATGGCTAGGAAGAGACCACGCTGGAGGCAGTACTCCAAGTCCACACCTTGTCGCCTGTCGACGATTTCGGGGATCTGCGCGTCCGTGCCCGTGCGCACGGCCTCGAGAAACTCGCGGCATTCCAGCTCGGGCTGGATCACGTACTGAAAGTCCACGAGCGTCTTGAGAAAGTCCAGTGAGAGCAACGGCACGTAGCGGTGGCGCACTTGGAAGTCGATCAGTTGCGAGCGGCTGTCCACGTCCAGCGTCATGACGGCTGTTTGCGCAAACTCGACTACGAGCTTCCTGACCGCGTAGGGGCTTGTGTTCGCCAGCACACCGAGAATCGCGGCGCCATCGTGGAGCTGGAGAAGCAGTTGGCGTGGAGACTTGTCGGCACTGAGCAGTGGACAGCGTAGTAGGAGCTCTTGCTCCGGTGAAGAGCCCTCGCGTAGCGCCGTAGCCATTTCGCTTGGAGCAGAGCTGAGGTCCCAGAGCTTAAGATTCTGCCAGCGGTCGCGAACGAGCTGCTGTACATTTGCTGAAAACTGGTTGGTGATGCCATTCACTTGAGCACTTTGCATCGCAGTGGCGCACTGAAGGCTCTCGTTTGCGACTCGCGTGACGAGCTCCAGTAGCTTTGAGACGGTTTCAGCTCTCCACGCGTTGTGCTTTGCGACAAGCAGCTGTAAGATAACACGTGCAGCATCGCCACATAACTCATAAAGCCGAACGTGAGGCTCATTCTTGGACACATTCAGTAGGAACTGCAGCAACATGGCCGTAAACTTCTCGTTCTCGGTCGTGCGCAGCAGCTCGAGCACCGCAGTCAGCACTATGCGGGTCACCATTGCCTAATACTGATGGTGAAACACAGCACACGTGCTGTAGGATGTCGAGCGCAGGCTGCTTGAATGCAAGGAGCTTGTGCTGCGCGAGCAGCTGCAGCAGGCTGGGCGGCGCTGAGGCCTGCGTCTTGCCTTCCGCCAGCAGCTCCAGCAGCAGCGCGATCGCTGTGTTGTTCGCCACGATCGCCTGGAGCTGAGCGGAATCTTGCAGTGCAGTGGTGAGCAGCGTCACGCGCGCGTCGACGTCCGCCATCTTGATCGCGAATTTGCTTGTTGGTGCTGAACAGCTGTTGTCTTTTTGTATGTTAACCCATTTTGTGGGGTTAAACAGGTGACGTGATTGTTGTGACATTTAACCCACTTCTGATTCGGGTTAAACAAGGTTTTGCAACAGAATTTCGTCACCAGCCAACGAACACCCATTGACTTCAAGCAGCAGCGCGAGCGTGCCATTCTCCTGACCCCCCCCCGAGCTCCACGACCAGCGGCAGAGGCACTACAGCGATGGACCTAGAGCCACCCACAGCTAGACCATCGCGCCAGCCAATGGACGTGGCCAGCAGCCACGACAACGCGCCGCCGGCGTCGCTGTCGCTGTTGCTGTCGCTGTCGCTGGAGGAGATGATCCAGAGCAGCTCCATGGCGCCGTGGCGCCAGTCGCGCAAGCGTGCGCGCGAGGACGGCGCTGTGCCGCCGCGTTGCTGCGTGCACTGCCGTGAACTAGGCGTCTGTACCACTCAGTTAGAATATCCTGATACAAGCGACGAGATCAAGGTCGATCTCTGGGAGCTCTTGGCGAAAGAGCTGCCGAGCGACAAGCATCTCTGTGACAAGAAGCGCTCGCCAGATATCCAGGCGCTCATCCAGACAGCACTGCGCACATTGCAGAGCCACGACGCGCATCGCCTCGCGGCCGCCAAGGTGCTCTCTGTGCTCGTGTTCTTCCGCTCCAACTATCGCGCGTTCATCGCGAGCTGCTCGCATCTCAAGTTCGCGCCGCTTCTCGCCCAGGAAGCCGCCAGTAAATCCGTTGTCAAGGCACTCGCGCGCTGTGTGACTGGCCTGAAGCGCGTCGATACAAACTACTACACGGACGTCATCGACGGCCTGGTGAAGGACGAGATCGCCAGAGCGACGACGCGCCCGAGCCATTCCGCAGAGAAACCAGTTTATCTCCAGAACCTCGTGCGAGTGTACCAGCCACAGCTCAAGCGCGTGTACCTTGGCGTCCCTCGTGGTGTGAGCAAGGTGATGCTCGCGCGAGACCTCATGGAGGTGCTCCAGGACGAAAACGCCCACGAGATGGCCAAGTTGGCCGCGATCGCGTATTTCCACGTCGCGCTGGGGCTCGACGACTCGTCCAGTGGTGATAAGGGCGACAACGGCAGTGGTGACACGGCTGTCGTCACGCTCAGCCACGAGACGCTGACCACGGATTATGTGCTGCGCGAGAGCATCGAGGACGTCATCGCGCTCGCGGTGGAGACGAGACTGCAGGCAGCTCACACGGAACGTGCTGACTGCGCTCGCGAAGAACTACCCGGCCACGCACGACACGATCCGTGCACACGAGCTGCTCTATGGACACAACCTTCTGCCCCCATACAGTGATAGCGACTGATTGATTGATTGCCTTGGAGCCAGCTTCACTGCAGCCGACACGCTCATTAAAAGACACACTTAGCTGTACTACTTCAAAGTACACTTGTAGCGAATCTCTCGGGCAAAAATTGTAAGATCGAAGGATAAATCAGAGCATGCTGCTGTGGATAGTCTAGACGAGTTCCCACTCGTCGTCTGCACACACGCTGAGGCTGGCGAGCATGCCTTGGATCTTAGTCTCTCGTTGCACACAATTAACAGTGTCGGGACCAGCGGCTGGTGTGAAATCGTCGTGTTCGACCTCGTCTCCTTCTTTGCTGTACTTGTTCGCCACTCGCTCATCATCTTGGGGTCGATTCACATCAGTAGCTTCGGTATCGAGAGCCTCAGCCACCACGAGCGCAGGTCTCGAGGGATCCAAATGGTACTCTCGCAGCTTCTCACGACTCGCACTGTCGATTCTTGCGACCACCGTGAGGATCCGCCGCGCCGCTTCCCTGCCTTCGACTGGCCCCTCGAGTGCAATTGACATGAACGCGTCGAGGTTATCCGCAACGGATTCCACGACCGCGTTCCTCTCGAGCGCATCGAGAGCGCAGTGCACGGGGTCGAGGCCAATGAGCTCCAGCTCACTGTGCAGGAAGTAGATGATGAGCACCGCCTCAACGATGCTGCCTGTGATACCCAGCAACTCGGCGACCACGACTGCGTTGATGGCCTTGGTCACGCCAGTGGCTCGACCGAGCCGCACCACGGGTATGTCGCGGTAGAGCAGCAGTAAGTTGTGGTAGTGGAGTCTCGGCTCGTCGACACGCAAGAGCGTCTCGCCGCCATCGTTCACACTGCACAGAAACAACACGGCCTCATCGATCTCGTCCGCAAACAGGAAGTTGGCCGCTGCCAAGTCCTGCAGCAGCACAACCAGGTCGCGGCCCAGCGGCGAGTCTGTCTGCTGTTCAGCGAGTAGCGTCACGAGCGACGAGATCGCTCCCGAGTCCACGACGACATGCTGGACGCCCTTGGTCAGGAGAAGTGACGAGCAGAGCGTCTTTAACGCATTCATAGTCCAGCAAGGCGTGGTATTCTCGCCTGTGGTCAGGATGGTGAGGGCCAACCTCACCACGGACTGCGTGCCGGTCCGTACATTCGCCTTCGCTAGCAGTGGGCAGTCGCTGTTCAGCAGGTGGTGCACCAGCGCCCAGAGCCCGGACGTGATCTTTGCATCAGCTACGGACACAACGACGACTTCCATCCTATTGCTTAGAACCAGCGAGAGGACTTCCAGCAGGTTGTAATCAGTACAAAGCCGTCGCGCGAGCGCCTCGTCCTCGGCCAGCTCTATCAAGCGGATCACTTGTGCATACGCTTCGCCATGCTGCAAGTCCCTCATTAGCGCTTGAGCGCGTGGAAGCAGCGCTGGGTCACCTGCAACAGCAAGAAGCCACTCTTGCTGGTCCCAGATGGCGCGCATCTGCGCTCGGAAGGCTCGACTGTGGATCGCTGTGTCCTTTGCAAACGCGAGCGCGAGGCTTTTTGCCAGCGCGCTGCCGTGCTCGAGCACGTGCATGATCACTTTGACGCCCTCGAACCCTAGGACAAAGGGCGCTCGGACGCGTTGTCCGTACACCAACAGGCACTTGAGCACAGTGTCCTGTTCAAAGCATGAGCCGCCGCGGAGCACCGTGGCCACGTCTTCAAAGTTTGTCTTGAGCCTCCAGTTGGTCAGCTGCGGGGCGCTCAGGGACC
>JAASFY010000117.1:0-40143 GCA_023334035.1 Globisporangium okanoganense | reverse complement strand
TGCTTATTGGTGTTCAGTTTGAGCTTTGAAGGCATATGTCCTATCTTTTCCGCGCGCTCGCTGCGCCACGTGCGGCGGCTTTCGCGCGCTTGCTTCACTTCCACAAATGCACTTGAGAGTGTGGAGCACCTCAAAAGAACCGCCTCACAGCCCTTTTCATTGGTGGAAAATGCCAGAATAGCGGCGTTTAATTTGATAAAAATTTGCACAAAAACTATTTTGCCCTATCATTTCCGCGCGCACTGTATGGAATGGAAAAATGACAAGCATCACAACTCCAAAAGTAGACCTGTATAAAATGATATTTCCAGCATAGATACCTCTGTATTCAAATATATCCCCTTCTATATCCGATAGCAGCAAATCCCCTCTCTATGTTGATATTGAAAGTGCTCTCTCTCAGTGGCGGTAAAGCAGATTGCCGATAGACAAGAAGAGCTGAAGAAGAGCATGGCGTCGCGTCCTTTGCGCTCACAGTCGTCAGCGCATGGCACGCGCTCTTCCAGCAACACTAGTGGCTCCCTACAGCGCCAGGGCTCTTCTTCCTCTTCTTCCGTGGACAACGCGCAAATGCGCTATGAAACGGACGAGGAGTTCGCGATGGCGCTGAGCTCTTACGACGTCCCGCAGGTGGCCGACGCGCTGCGGCGCTACCTCGCGTTCGAGGTGCAGTCCAGGTACATTGCTACACGAGATGCTATTGTATTATATATGTGTATGTGTGTATGCTTACTATGTGTGTGTATGTATACACAGCCTGTCGAGCGCTACGAGCAAGCAGCAGTCGGCGCAGCTCAAGGGCAAGTTCTACGAGCGCTTCAACCAGATCCTCGACCGCGTCTTCGGCAACGACGACGTCTCCAAGCACAAGTTCGGCGGCTGGCTCGACTACAGTGTCGGCCTGGCCTCCCCCTCTAGCGGTGCAGGTCTTTCATCGTCCACAGGGGCCGCCTCGCTCAAGAAGAAGCGCTCGACGGCGTCGCTCTTCCGCGACCAGGACCTCGAGACGTACATTGCGTCGCTCTCCACGAACGGCCGCGCGCTCATTCGGCTGCTGGGCAGCAGCAAGGACGACGACGGCTCGATCTTCCAGTTTCTTTTCCGCGTCGCCCACCCAGTGGAGTTCAAGCTCGAGCTCGACATGCTCCCGGAGCAGTCCAAGATGTCGATCATGAGCCGCTCGGCATACACGTCCGTGCTCTTCACGCAGCTGCTGCACAAGCCGCTGGCCAAGCAGCTCATCGATCTGCGCACGCCTGTGCTGCTCGTGACCATCAAGGAGCTCTATCTGTTCTATTTTCTACGGCACCCAGCGTCGGCCTCGCACCAGACCGCGGGCGCCAGCGAGAGCTCGGGCTCGTCAGGCTCGTTGAATGCAGTACCATCGTCCATTATGGGCTCGCTCTCCGAGTCCTTTGGCAAGACGAAGCGCAAGGCCGACTACAGCTGGCGCCTGTTCTTCAGCGACGGCTTCGTGTCGCTCACCAAGGGCAACCCGTACAACGTGCTGCTGCTCCAGTACCTGCGCGCGTTCCTGCCCGAGACGGCCGCGACTGCCGAGAGCCGCTTCCACGCCAAGGTTTTGCAGCACGCCAACCTCTTTCTGCACATCCTCATCGAGTTCTGGCTGCGTCAGAACCTCATCGTGTTCTCGGACGAGCCCGTCGATGGGACACAGAGTGGTGGCTCAGCCATGGATGCCACTGGTGGCCTCGCCAACAATAACAGCATGTACGCCGCGGCGGCCATGAACGCGAGGGCACCGTCCAAACTCGCGAGCCCGTTTGCTGCCGTCCACACGTACACGAGCTACATGGCCCCGTCCGACGACCTGCTCAGCTCGCTGCTCATGACGATCATCCACCTGTTGGCCGACCCATTCTACCCGGCTGTGCTTGCGGCCCAGGCTGCTGGTGGCGGCGGTGGGTCCACGCCGTCCAAGAGCGCATTCCACCCGAGTCTGGTCACTGGCGGCGGCGGCGGGTACCTCACGACAAGCGTGAGCGTCATGCGCCGACCGCTCTATGAGTTCTTCCGTCTCGTGTTCTCCCGAGCGCCCATTGGGCTCTCGCCCACGGCGTTTCTGGCCATCACGGACGTCTGGCTCGCGTACATCCAGCCGTGGTGCTGCCGTAGCTGGGCCGAGGGCAAGGGCGGCTTGGCGCCAGCGATTTCTTCAACCTCAACCACGTCGATGCCTAGTACTAGTACCGGCACTAGTGGTGTGTACACACCCGCGTGGGAGACGTACGTGCTAGCCAACTACCACTTTTACACAGTGCTACTCGGTGGCTTCGTCGAGCGCGCCAAGGAACTCGACTTTTCCGGTAGTGATGAACGCAGTCTGAACATCCTGGACCGCGTGCTGGGCGTATTCAACCCGGAGCTCCTCGCTTTGCTTCGCAACGCGTCCAAGTTCCTCGAGAAGAGTCAGCCGTTCGCTGTCCCATACGGTGGCAGCAGCACGCCCATCAACAACAACAATGGTGGTGGCAATCGATTGAAGACCCAGAAGTCCATGGACAGCCGCGACGAGCTCTCACCGGCGCAAGGCTCCATCCTGACGTTCTACTCCAAGGCGCTGGGAATCGAGTACACACCCGTGCCGCTCCACGGCAGCTTCCACCGCGACGCCGAGCGGCTCTTTGACAAATTGTGGAGCGACTCGGGCATCTCGGCCGCCAACGGCGCTTCTTCGGTCCAAGCACAAGCTGCTAGTAGCTCTTCGTCCAGTACCGCCTCGACTTCAGCTACAGCAAATCCGTCGTCCTCATCAGACTTCTACGGGAACGTGCAGCGCCTGAGCCGCAGTCTGCGCCGCGTGTTTGAGATCTCGGACGCGTACGTGTCGTCGTCGTCGCAGTCGCTGGCATCGAGCTCGTCCTTTGGCGGTGTCGAGTCGTTTGCACCCAGTCGCCATGCCAAGCTGCGGCACTTGCTAACGCACGAGGGCGTGTACCAGCTGCTGCGCGGCTTCCGCGTGTGCTCGCCCGACGCGGCGACGTACCTGGGGGACCCGATGCTGCGGCCCATCTGCAGTTACGAGGTGCCGTTCCTCGTGCGCGCGTCTTACAAGTTCTCCACGTGGCTCAACGACCAGCTCGGACTTCAGAACCCGTACAATGGCAAGCGCTTTGAGGACAATCTGGACGTGGACTCGGCGAGCGCTTTCGCTATGTTCCGCTTCAACTTCCGCTTCTTGGCCAGCACGACGAACCTCGCGTTCCTCTTTGCGTTTCTCCTCGTGCTCTACATGCTGCACCTGTGGTAAGATAATTGGTTAGTTAGCTGCCAGTGGTTCAGTGTAGCTCTTGGGATAGACGGATGGCTACAGGGTAAAGTCGTTTTAAAAAGCTCGGCGAAAAATAGTTGGTTCCCCGTTCGTTGTATTTGTTTGTGCTGTTCGACATGTTCGCTGACTTGGCTGTTTGGCCACAACGAATGTCAGCCAACCATTTTACCTACCGTACCAGACAAGACTCACACACACAAAGCGAGAATGAGATTCCACGGCTGCACTGGAACTCATGTTCACTCGCTGCCGGCGTCATTGTCGCTGTCGTTGCTGTCGCTCGAGTCGCTCTCGGCTGACGACGAAAAGTACGAAGACGACGACGAGGACGGCGACAGGTACGAGTTGAGCAGCGAGGGTGAGTTCGTGTACAAGCTGTTGTTTGCAGTGCCTCCACCGGAGCCCACGTGGTCCAGCTTGAGCGCCGCGACCCGTGGAGACACCTTGCTCTTCTTGTTGCTGCCACTGCTGCTGGTCCGCTTCCCTTTCGCTGGTCGAGTCGTTCCGTTGTCCTTTGGTGGTGGCGGTGGTGGGACTGATGCTGAAGATCCACGTGGAGGTGATGGCGGAGGCGGCGGCGGTGCAGACTCTGGCTTATCCAGAAGAGGGAGAGGCGGTGCTGCTGTTGCCCGGGCTTGCTTCTTTGCTACTGCTGCTGGCGGTGGTGTGGGTGATGGCAGCGGCTCCTTTGGCTGTGGCGGTGGAGGATGACGCTCGTCGTCCGAGTCGTCCGAGTCTGCGGAATCGTCCGAGGACGACGAGGAGGACGAAGACGAGCTCCCCTTGTCGTCATCACTGTCCGAGCTCGAGCTGTCGTCACTGACCCGGAGTTTGGAAGGACGCACTACTGCTGGTAATCGAGGACTCTTCCCAGAGGCAGGCGACTTGTGATGATTGGCTTCGAGTGGAACGGATGGCGGTGGTGGTGGCGGAGGCGAACCTGGAGCGCTTTTCTTTACTGAGGCAGCCTTTGGCGATGCTTGTTGACCAGAGGCAGTGCGCCTCGTGCTCTTCTGGGCCGAGGGGCTCATCTGTCGACCAGTAGTAGTACGAGTCGCTCGAGTGGGCACAACACTGCTTCCACTCTGCTTTGCACGTCGGCGTCGATTGGACGCATCCGAGCTGGACGCCTCGCTCTCGTCATCATCATCGTCGTCACTCTTCCACGACCCTCGCTTGGACTTCGACTTTGTTGAAGCAGGACGAGCTCGGGTTCGTGAGGACCGCGATGCACCAACCTTAGGCGACGGGCGAGAGGACCTCTGAGGTTTCTTGTGGCTGGGCGGACGGCTACGAGACGACCGTTTGGCTTTCCCGTCGCTGCTGCCATCGGAATCGTCGTCGTCGCTCGAGCCGCTGCTCTCGGATTCGCTGCTCTCGGTCCACTCCTTGTTCACGCTCGTGCGCGACTCGGCCTTGCTCTCGTCCCCACTAGACGAGCTGTTGGGCGCGTCAACGTCGTCACCATCAACATTGTCGCCATTGTCCGTCATGGTGCGCGCGCCACGCTTCTCTGCGACCTTGCACATCTGCTTGAAGAGCGCGCCCAGCGTGTCGGCGTATTGCGAGATCAAAGTGTCGGCGCCATTGAACACACGACAATTCTCCCACACGCGCTCGACATCCACTTTGAAAGGCTCCCATTTCTTGTACGAGCCACTTTCAAGGCGCATGCGAATCGTGCCCAAGTCCATCGGGTGCGTGATGATTGTGAAATAATCCGGACAGCCATCAAGCTCGGGATCCACGGGCCGAGCGAAGAGTTCCGAGATCTCTTCCTTCAGTAACCGATCGACTACTGCCAGCCCCACGGTCGACAATGTTCGCTTGTTGCCTTTCAAAACTGACCAGTTGATCCAGTCACCAGGGGCTCCAGAGCTCCAAGTCGGCTCTTCTTCGTCGTCATCGTCTTCGTGATCGTCGACGTTGCCTCCATGGCCATCCATCTCCTCCTGGGCCTGTCTTCTTCGCAGGCGCGACGCTCGCTCCAGAGCAAGCTGCTCTTTACCGTCGACGCCTCCAGCATCAATAGTCGAATCCGCTGTCCGCGTCCCTCGTGTGGACGAGCGCTGCGCTCGTCGTGAGCTCTTCCCATCAACGCCATCTTCCTCTGCGAACTCGTCTTCTGACCCGTCGCTTCCAGAAGAATGCGTTCGCATCTTTACAATCGCGATCCGGGAAGACTGGCGTCGAGGGAGGATCTGCCAAGCGAGCTCTTGGCGCTTTATTCTCTCCTCCTCGAGCTTCTCCTGGGCCTTCAGAATCGAAATCAGTCGACTGCGCAGCCTCTCCTGTTCCAGTGATCCGCCCGTCAATGTCTCGATCAGTACGCGAAGAGTGTCGAGCGTAGAGCTCATGACGCGCCAGGACGTGGGGCTGTCCAGCAGCTCGACATCATGGCGCCTGACATCCTGGATGCGCTCTTCCTCGATCGCCACCCTCTCCTTGTTTCTCGCCTGGAACGTCACGAGCAGCTTGGCATACTCTTGGTGATGCCGCCGCCGGTGGTGGCTGCTGCTGCTACTTCTATGATGATGGTGATGGCTGCTGTTGTGCGAGGACGACGACGATTTCTTCTTCTTGTGACTCTTCTTCTTCGACGTCGACGACGATGACTTCTTGCTCGTGCTCGTGCTGTTGCCGCCGCTGCTGGGTTTCTTCCGCTTGCTGCTGCTTGCGGTGGCATTAGTACCAGTCTTCGAAGAGCTCGACTTGCTCGAACTCGGTCGCGAGCGCTTGGCCGACGAGCTGCTCTTCTTCGATGACGATTTCGATTTCTCGTCGATGGTGGATTCACCCTTCGCAGTGGGGCTCGCGGTCAGCTTCCGACGACGTGGCCAGCCTCGTGCATCATTGACAAGGCACTCAAAGCAGCGCCACTCGCCAGCTGGTCGCTCCACGAGAGGTGGATCCAAGTACCGCATGTCGTAGTCTTTCAGACAGCACTCGCAGTTGATGTCAAAGTTCTCAACCGCACTTGGATCAGCAAAAGCAGCAGCAGAAGCAGCAGGTACGCCCTTTGGCTCAGCGACAGCTTTATCCTCTGGCTTTGAAACTTTGTCAGCCGACTCGGTCGTCTTCTTATCAGCATCGTCAACTTTGACTGGCGCGATTGAGGCGTTCGAGAGCTTTGGCGCCGATGTCTCCACCTTCTCAACAATGTTGACAGCCGCCTCGCGGATTTCTTTCGCAACTTCAGCAGCCTCCGTCTTCTGTTTCTTCTTTAACGGTGACGAACTTTGCTTCACAATGGCTTCTCGACTCTTTGTTTTCTTCGCAGCCTCCGTGTCGCTGCTGTCCGTGTGGTCGTCATCGATGATCACGCGCTTCTTCGCGCCGACCTCTTGAGATGCATGGGAAGCTTCGTTCTCGACTTGATTCTCCTTCATTTCGGCCTTGAGAATGGTCACGAGTGGCTTAGATTCTTCTTCTTCAATTGGTAGAGATGCCGCTAGGTCAGCAGCAGCGACTCGAAGAAACCCATTGGGTTTTTCCTCATTCTTGATTGTTCCGTCCGCGGCGAAGGCGACAATCTTCACGAGTCCATTGCCAGTTGGTGGTGGTGGTCCGGTGGGTTCGGACTTGGCGCACATGTTATCATCGCTCGACGGGGAGCCGCAGATCATCATGATGTCCATTTTCCGACTCACGGGCAGCACTTCTTCCTTGACAACTGGTGGAAGCGGTGGATCCACTTGGAGAGGTGCCTTGGTGTCTGGTGAAGCCATTTCCCCCTTCTCCTCGTTCAAAATCGAGAACTTGGCGCGTTTCTCCGTGTGGTCTGGCACAATTTCCTTCACTGGGGTTTGTTCTTCTTTTGTGACAGTGTTAGCAACTCTGTCGTCGTCTTGATTGGAAGGCGCGAGAACGTCCTTCACACTTGCAATCTTGGTCCGTGCGACTAGTTGGCGGTCCGTAGAAGCGATGGCGTCTACGTCAAAGTTAATCGAGAGCCGAATGCGCTTTCCATTCGCAAATTCGCAAATGTACAGCGGCTCTCTACAGAATAACAACATTGTCATACAACATAAATACAAAATGTTAGCGTGATATAATAACAAGAGGAATAGAATTATGGCTCGCACCGTTGCTCGAGCTGCCACTGGGGCTTGTCCTCGGCGTAGACCCAACAGCCGTCCTCAAAGTACCAGTACGTCACGCCCTTGTCGTCCGTGCCAATTTCACTTCCACGCTACAACATCATCATACATCCCAACAAGCACAAAAACAACCGGTGCTTGTCAGCCATCCATTTATCTCAAAGCTAAAAGATTCAAGATCTTAACCGAACGTGGGTGGGTTTGTAACGTACCAGCCGATCAAAGGCCTTTACGTCGTCCTTCTGGATCGTGGCAATGTACTTGCGGATCTCCACGCATGACTCGGCTTTCCACAGACAGAGCGCATTCAAGATATGGATCTACAAGTTGCAGCACCATTCAGGACAACCAGTATTAGCATCAATATCAAAGATACAGAGGCCATATATCAAGATTATAACACGCACTCGGTCGAGGACGCTGAGCTCCGCGTACGACGTGTTGTTCGCCATTGGGTTGAATGAAAACGCAAGCTGCCAGTTCTCACTCAGCTTTCTTACAACCGCCTTCTCCCAGTCTTGGATCCTGATAGAGAAGAAACGCACGGGGGGGATGACAAATTTCAACACTATTAGCGACTGGTTCGGTAACATGTGTCCATCATACATGAGTAGCAGTCTAGAGTGAGGACTGAATGCTTACATGCGCTCGAGCTTGATGCCCGTCTGGTCGCGCGTGAGTTTGAAGTGGAGCTCGGCCAAGAGCGCCAGCTACAGATACAAAGCAACACGTCAGCCACGTCACGCCAACTTCAAGTGGCAACATGTTACACCACCACGCGCTTACCTGGCTCTCATTCGGATTCGCCCCGTTCACCAGCGCAGCTTGGAGTTCCTGCGATTCACACGCAAAGATATCAAAAGAATCAGAACCGTGAAAAAAAGCCACAAGTCACCACCAGAACGCCACGCGTGAGCATCTACGAGCCGCCCAAACGCCATCTTCCCTCACGTTCCCCTCGCCCCCTCGCTCTCCACTCGACGGCCCCAGCTCACGCCCACCAAGCGTTCGCTCAGGCCCATGAAGCGCCACCATGGGGAGGGGGACATAGGACATCGTCGTCCCCTTCGTGGGGACTCCGTGAGGGGGAGCCATGTTGCAAATTCAAAAGCTCAAAAAGGCGGGAAGCAGCGAGAACGCACCGTTCGCGTGAAGCGCGAGAGCTTGAGTGGCGCACGGAACGTGGCGCAGAAGTGGCCGATCTGCGCGAGCTCCAGGACGGCGTCCAGATCCACGGGGTGCTCGGGGGCCGCGGCCGGCCGTGCGGCCGGGACGACAAGCGCGTCGTCGTCCGACTGACTGCCGGCGCCGCTGCTGCTGCTGGAGCTCGTCATGGGTCTGTGCTTTTCTTTCTGGCACTGTTGTTGTTTGGTGTGGAGTGTGCGGACCGGGAATAACTTTTCAAAAAAGAAAAGAGATACCGAAATTGATATGAATGATCTATCTGAATACAAACTTTCCAAGTCATTTGGTCATAGTAAATATGGCGATCATGTTAAATAACTACATAATGGAGGTTTTTAACACAACGATGACATCATCCGAGTGGACATCAAGCTGGGGACTCGAACCTGGATAGAGAGCATCGATGGAGGCCAACGAATCCAGTTCATTCCTGCCTGCACGCAACGGTCGCATTCCTAGACGTGCTAGAAATTTGCACTTGTATTGTGAACCAAACTACTTCGAAGTATGAACGGCTTGGGGCGCTCTCAATATGGCAACCGTGGGTCCTAGAGATCTTTCAATCCAAAGCCAGCATCGACACTCTTGACTCTTGACTCCTTTTCACTCAGGATGTCGGCTTTTTCTAAATGTTGACCGTGTCGAGGTCCTCAACATCGAGCAGGTGCGCGTGGGTCTTGAGCAGCGGCGCGATCTCCTCGTTCACAAACTCCTCAACCTGCTGCGGGCAGCGGCTGATGAACAGCGACGGGTCCAGCAGCGTGTCCATCTTGCCGTGCACGGGCGCAAAGAGTGGGTCCGCGGCGATGCGCTCCAGGAGGTCGTTGGCCGCGCCTTCTTCCTTCACACGCTTGCCCGCGGCCATCGAGTGCTCGCAGATAGCTTCGTGGCATATTGTTGTAGGTATCTATAATATAGATATCAGCCCTTAGCTGATATGATTGATAGTTTGGCAAGATACGAACTGAATGGTTCATTTTCCATCTAGCGAATCTAACGAATGCCGAAATCCCACAAAAAATGGGGTAAACAGTGCGTTCTTACTCCAGTTTGGAGCAAATATATTTGATCTGCTCGAGATTACAAATGTGTGCCACATCGCGTGTTGACCAATCAACACGCACGCCACCATTTTAACCAGCAAAAATCGAGAAGCTCAAGAAGGCAAGCAAGCAAGATGGTAAAGGTGGCGGCCGCGACGGAGGCGCCCAAGACGTCAGTGGAGGAGCTCGTGGCGTTCCTATCGCACCCGCGGCCGGAGCTGCGCAAGTCGGCGTCGAGCTTGCTCATCAATATGACGGCGTCGGACCAGGGCATGCACCAGCTCATGCAGCTCAACAAGTTTGACATCATCCAGGCACTCTGCCGTATCGTGAGCGACATGCGCCCGATCGCCGAGGACGCGATCAAGGCGCTGATCAACCTCACGGCCGCGAACCCGGCAGCTGCCGAGCGCACGCTCAAGTTCGACCTGCTCAACCGCGTGATGACGCAGATCGAGGACGACGAATGGCGCCTCAAGGACTACTCGATGATGCTGCTCGCCAACGTGTCGACAACGCCCGAAGGTGCGCGCGCACTCATGGGCTACGACAGCAAGATGGACGATGTGATGCTAGCATTGCGCGAGAAGAAGATGCGCACGCTCACGACCTTGTTCCTCGAGAGCGAGGCCGAACCTGAAGGTATCGACAAGGAGACCGGTGACGCCAAGTGGGACGACGAGTACCAGTATGTGGCCAACATCCTGGCCAACATCTCGCAATTGGCGGAGGGCCGCGACTTTCTGCTCAAGAACCGCGGCAGCACGACGCTGATCGCTGAATTGCTTCCGCAGCTGCGCTCGCCCAACGTCGTGCGCCGTCGCGGGATCGCCGCGGCCGTGCGCAATCTGTGCTTCGACACGGACAACCACTTCTTCCTGTACGACCAGCTGGACATCCCGTCGAAGATGAACTACGTGCTCGCGGGCCCCGAGCTGCTGGACGAGGATGACAAGCTCGGCATGCACCCGAGCGTGTACCGCCTCGGCGAGAAGAAGAAGCGCGAGCAGGACAAGCAGGTGCGCCTGGCCGCCGTCGACTGCCTGCTGCTGCTCTGCACCACGCGCAGCGGCCGCACAGACCTGCGCCGCAAGAAAGTGTACCCGATCGTGCGCAACGCGCACCTCGTGGAGCCCGACGAGGACATCGGCGACCAGATCTACAAGCTCGTGGACTTTCTCATTCGCGACGAAGAGGGCGAGGAGCCCGACTGGAACGAGATCCGCGCCAAGTCGTACGCGCCCGACGACGAAGTCGATGATGAGCCCAAGATTGATGACGTCGCAGCTGAGCGTACTGCCATCACCACCACTGGCGACCAGGAAGAGGCCAAGCCACGCGGACGCCGAGAGCTGCCGATCCCGTCCATCGCCAAGGACAAGTCCGTGCTCAACAAGCCGCTGCCCAACCGGCCGCGCCCCCAGGCGGACGACGAAGAGGTGGATGACCTGCTGGCCGCGTCGCTCGTCAAAGAAATTGACCTGCTGGACGTGAGCAGCGACGAAGAGGATCACGAGGACGACGACGAGCCGGACGTCGACTAGGCAAAGCATAGCAGGCGATAGGCGAAACAGCAGGGACACGCAACAAGTTCAATAGATTTATATACAGCCACTCACTTGCGTTCTTCATTGTGTCACCACCATTGTTCTTCATCTTCACAGTTTTCATTTCATAAAGATCTTGATTTTTGCATTAGCTGCCACTTGGCGCCTCTCGGTTGTGTGATGCTGGCTCGCTCGCACTTCACTCACTCACGCCTGCAGCATCTCTACTAAAGTCTATCGGGTGAGAGGCCATCAAATCAGCGCAATAATACTGGAAATATATACACAAACACACCACTCACGTGCTCACGTGGCACTGGGGTCCTCTTCTTCATCTCCACTCCGCTTGGTCTTCAAACAGCAGCGTTGGCTCTTGTACAATAACGCATTCATATTCGTTCACGGTAGTCGGGATGCTTGAGGGTCTGGAATAACAATAGCATCTACGCAGACTCGTCCAGGAGCAGCGGATGGGAGGACACGCCCATGAAGCGCTCCTTGGCGAACTTGCGGCGCACGGCCGTCAGTTTGCTCGTCTTGCCCACGCCGTTCTGCGCGTTCCAGAGCATCTCCTTCAGGTCCTCGATGCAGTCAGCCAGGCTCTGCTCCGAGTACGACGAATGGTGCTCCAGCGTCGATGACTACCAATACAAACAAACAAAGCACAAACACAACAGCGTTAGACTCACGCCACTCCCCACACTGTCAAGATTATAATTGAGAAAGTGCTCACCCAGGCTGGTAGATCCTGCATCTGGCTTCGCGCAATGTGCACGGCCGAGGCCGCGATCGTGGACGGCAGGTGCTTGATCATCTTGTACTCCTGTAGGCTTCGGTCGACTACGTAGTGAGCAAAGTGTTCGACGCGGTCGTCGCTCGTGCGCGAGGCCTTGAGGAAGCGCTTGAGGAACTGGTAGCCAGTGGGGAAGGTCACGCGATAGCTGATGGCCGCGAGCACCTGCTCCTCCATGCGGAAGAGTTCCTCGCGCGTGTACGCGTTGTCCGTGATGCGCACAAAGTCGTCGGCCTCGGGCGGGTAGATCTCCTCGTACTTGGAGGCGATGAACAGCGCCGTGACGCCCACGAGCTGCAGCTTCTGTCGCGGCACCGAGAGGTCCTTTGCCAGGTAGTGGTCAATCAGGTGGCTGGCGATGTGTAGGGTCTGCGGCAGCAGGTCGTACTTGCAGTGGACGTCCACCAGCCAGTCGACTAGGATGGCGCGCATTTTCGAGTTGATGTCGGACTGGCGGGACATGTACGCAGCGCTGGGCTTGCGCGCCTTCTCGTCTTCAAGGTGATACTTGGTGATGTCTTCAGCGTACTGCCAGCAAGCTGCTGGGTCGTCCTTGTCAGCGAAGTCAATATCGTGGTTCTCCAGTCGCGTTACTGCAACTGGTGATGGCTCAACAGGGAGCACCAGTGGCGAGTGGCCTTCCGCGAGATCCAGCGAGCCGAAAGTACGCGCTACGGGAGTGGTCGCAATGACTTTTGCTGACAGGAGCGTCTGCGTCGTGCGCTTGACGAGCTGTTTCTTCTGCATCGCCACCGCTGTGGCTCGCTTGATGCTTAGCTTGTTGGTCACGTCGCCGAGGACGGGACGACGCGTCGTGGTCGCCTGCGGCTTGAGTCCGCGCGGCCGCTTCTCGGCCTTGCCGATGTCGTCCATCACATTGAACGCCTATCAATCACATGCCATACAAGCCAGTGAGCACATACTGTCCGTACGCAGATGAAGCACCGTCATCGCTCGCATCCCAATAAGAATTCAGCTCATGCAAGAAAAATAAAAAGCTGGGGGGGGTATTTACCTTGCGGCTTACCTTCGCCGTACGCGAATTGTTAAGCGCGTGCGGTGCCTCGTTCTCGTTGTTGTGGCTCATGAGCGACGGCATCGTGACGTACTTGGGGATCTGTACAGGCGGTCGTGGGTCTTCGTCGAATGGGCGAGCGGCCGACGGCGGTGGTCTTGGGAAGTGAGCGAATGCTCGCAGACAGACAGGAAAGAAGGGGATGTGTGGCTCGCATTTTTTGGTTTTCAAATCCGCAGATTTGAACAGCGGCTGGTTGATTGAAAAACTGCCTTTCCATACAAAACCCAAGTGTATTTTGAAAATTCAAACATCGCGGGCCGTAAAGTGCGGATTTTTTGAAATCCAACAACTGGATCGTAAAGTACGAAATACCGGTATCTATACGGCTATCGGTATACCTCCGTATACCGGTTGAATTTTCCTGGCTCACAAGGGGACTTTTAATAAAATGTGGTACTGTACTGTCCGTGCAGCATGGTTACGTGAACCCAAGATGAAGCCCGTTCATTATTGCAATCTTTTGTGAAGCATGCTGCTCACGAGCAAGCCTCAAAGCTCAAAATGAGGCGGATACTCTGCACGTTGGCAACATGACCGCCAAAGCTGATCGTTTTTATACAGTATATGTTTTTTTCCGACGTCACGAGCATGTAGACACCGGAGATCCACTCCCGTCAGCGATACATTGCGCACCATCTTCCCTCTGCCCGTTACCGTATCCACCTGAAAGTGGACGCGTGTCAATCGGTCTTTTCTCAACCGGGAGTTGATGCCAACTCAACGAGGGGGAGCCGCTTTACGAGTGTGATTGTTTTTGCATTCATGAAGAGCTCTTGACAGCAGTTCGCTCACAGACTCAGGTACAGAACGCGCCAAGTGCCAGTGCCACTCTGACGATCGAACGTCGTCGACGCGTATTTCAGCCAATCAGCGCTTTTCGTGTCTCGTAATTACGCACGTAAAAATTGTAAAAAGTCATTTTCGATCCTCAGAGGTTGCCCGCGGGGACTTCAACGCCGCTCTGTTGAATGCGAATTTCCCCAAGAATGGCTCCTCCTCCCTCTCGCTCTCGCTTGTGTTGTTTGCGCTCTTTATATGGAACGGCGGCCCCTTGGCGGCTCTATGAGAGCAAGTGAGTGAGCGAGCGCGCCGGCAAGCGAAACCACCTACTCACTTTTGATTTCGACTCGTGGTGCGTAAGTGGGTCCGTCGTCCAGCAGCAGCAACCGGCGACCAGAAGAACAAGCAACAAGAGCAACCAGAAGAGCAAGAGCAGCAGCAACCATGTCGACCATGAAGAAAGTGGACACGCTGGGCAAGCGCAAGAAGTCCATCGATGGTGCGTAGACCTGTTGTCACATAACGCTCCATGCCTTCAGGAAGGTGTTGCTTACGATACTCACGTGCTTCTTTTGCTGACTGTTTTTTGTCGTTGTTGCTTTACCTGATGGCGTTGTGCAGCCGAAAGCGTCAAGAAGATCGAGAAGAAGGACGAGTTCAACCCAAATGCGTACTACGTGTCGCTGACGTCGCACGCTGAGCAGTTCGGAGTGGACCCAGTGCGCATTCGCGTACGTTACGTTGCCCACCATTTTTCGTTTACCTTCTTCCAGTTGCCACGTGCGGATGCGATTGCTAACGCTGTTTTCCGTGTGTTTTGTTATGTTATCTGTAGTGGGGACAGAAGGAGCCTGAAGTGCGTGGTCCAATCATCGGAACGAACCGTCACCACAAATACAGAAACGCCATTGGCGCCCACGGCGGCTCGTACTGCATCTACCGCGGCCTCGCTGTAAGTCCTCACTTGCTGTGAAATTTTGAGCTGGCATCTTCATCGAACATGTGCTGACATTTTTTTATTTTTGTTGTTTTTCAGATTGCTGCCAACGGCATGGACAAGGCGTCGTTCCCAGATCTCTCCAAGACCACCCCAGCGGCTAAGATTGGCCCACACCCGTCCTGGTTCGACCCAGAGAAGGTAACAAAGCACGTTGCTATGCTAGTGGCTCTTGAGAACCCTTTAACTAACATTACTGTATCTTGTAATGACAGATCGTGACCATTGATCCATTTGGACACTGTGTCTTGGAAGCCTTCCCTGAGCATTTTGCCAAGGGCTACGACATCCGTCCAACCATCGCTGTGACGAAGGCGCACATGGACTTGCCTGAGATTCAGGAAGCTGTGCGTGCTGGCCGCCTGAAACCCGATGGCAAGATCCTGAAGGGAAATGGGCAGCTTGTCATCACGAAAGCGGCTATCGATCCTGTCTGGTACCTCCCAGGTGTTGCGAAGCGTTTCAACACCTCGGAGGCGAATCTGCGTCACCAGATCTTCCAGGAGACAAATGGCATGTACCCTGAGTTGGTCACGCGCTCGGACTTGAAGGTGTTCTTGCCACCAATTGGCGGCATGACCGTGTACATCTACGGTGACGTGAGCTCGATCTCTGACCCGACCAAGAAGTTGGCCGTGCGTGTCCACGACGAATGCAACGGCTCCGATGTGTTTGGCTCGGACATTTGCACGTGCAGACCGTACTTGACCCACGCGATCGAGGTGTGCGTCGAGACCGCGCAGCAAGGAGGGTACGTTGAGCATGTTTGTCTGCCAAGTTGTTTTCTATGGGCTATGCAACTCACTAATTATTTGCTTTTGTTTGTGTATCATGTATTGTAGCGCTGGCGTCATTGTGTACTTCCGTAAAGAAGGACGCGCGCTCGGTGAAGTGACCAAGTACCTCGTGTACAACTTGCGCAAGCGTCAGGAAGGTGGCGATAGTGCTGAGGAATACTTCAACTGCACTCAAACCGTCGCCGGTATCCAGGACGTTCGCTTCCAGGCGCTCATGCCAGATGCGCTGCACTGGCTCGGCATCACCAAGATCGACAAGTTTGTGTCGATGAGTGACATGAAGTACGACGCGATCGTGAACTCGGTACGTGCATCGGTTGCTTCGGATGTCTTCTATTTGAACGAGCAGCTGTCTGATCATAGCCTCCCATGCTTGTGCTTCTATAGGGTATTGAGATTGTGGAGCGTATCCCAATCCCTGAGGACCTCGTGCCGGAGGACGCCAAGGTCGAGATCACGGCCAAGGTGTTTGCCGGCTACAACGGCGGCACTGTGTACCAGGTCGACGAAGAGAAGCTCAAGTCGGTCAAGGGTCGCATCGAATAAGTGAGAATGTGGCGTTGAAGCAGCTCTGAGTTTTTTTACGAGGTGGCACAGGAGAGCAAGAGGAGAAGGTTGCGCATGTAGTCGTAGTGGGAGGAGGAGGGATAGACGAATGAACGAAGTGGGAAGTGACGCATCCGTATGTCGCTTGGGTTTGGTCTAATGCGCGAATACACTTGGGGTTTGTACGTGAACGTGGGTGTGGTTGGCCTTTGTCGTTTCGTTTGACTCTGTATCGATTTCGAGCAAAGTAATATTCTGAATTTCGATCAAACTATTTTGTGTATTTTAGGAATCAAGGCTGTTGATTCCTAAAATACACAAAATAGTTTGCTGCAGAAAAGATCCGATTTTCTTCCTCATGGAAATCAAAGCCACATTCATTCACGCAGACAGCAGAGCGAGGAGCTCAGGAAGCGGAAGCGGGGCAGGATGATTCAGTCCATGTTCATCATGACCACCACTGGGTACGATACGCTGCTGTGCTACCCCTCCCTTTGTCGCTGGCGTCACGCTCAACTGACCATTGCTGCTGGTGTGACTCTCTCTTCGTGCGAACAGTGAGGTGATCATCGAGAAGCACTGGCGCGGCCTCACGAGCCGCAACGTGTGCGACTTCTTCATGGAGGAGGTCAATAAGTACAAGGAGCGCGAGGACGTGCCGCCGATCATCACTACCAGCAAGTACTACCTCGTCAGCGTCTTCCGCGACGACCTCTTCGTGCTCGCAGTCGTGACGAATGAAGTAGGCGGCTGCTATTTGCGATTGCTTCCATATTCATTATAACCCCACCTCTCACTCTCTCTATGTGTGTCTGTTGAATGTAGATCTCACCGCTGTTTGTGATCGAGTTCCTGCACCGCGTGCTCGCTGTCTTCCGCGATTACTTTGGCACGTTTGACGAAAACTCGATGAAGGACAACTTCTCGACTGTCTACCAGGTGCTCCCTCGCTCACATTGCATCCTCATATGCTTGCTTTGCGGTTGTGATGATGAGTATCCACTTAACGCTGTTATCGCTGTGATGCACTCGTAGCTGCTGGAAGAAATGCTGGATAACGGGTACCCGCTCACGACGGAGCCCAACGCGCTCAAGGCCATGGTCGCCCCGCCATCGACCGCGAACCGCATCGCCGCCATGGTTTCGGTACGAACTCTCCCATGATTTTTTTATTCTAGCCATCGCGTGGTCCAATAAACATTGACTGGTATAATCATTATTATGTTTTAAATGAACAACAGGGCAAGTCGCGCGTGAGCAACACGCTCCCCGAGGGCGCGATCTCCAACATCCCGTGGCGCAAGAGCGGCGTCAAGTACACGCAGAACGAGATCTACTTTGACATTGTCGAGGAGATCGACGCGATCATCGACAGCAACGGCCAGATGATCTCGTGCGAGGTGAACGGCGTGATCCAGAGCAACAGCCGGCTCTCGGGCGTGCCGGACCTCACGATGGTCTTCACGGACCCGTCGGTCATCGACGACTGCTCGTTCCACCCATGTGTGCGCTATTCGCGCTATGAGCGTGAGCGCGTGATCTCGTTTGTGCCGCCAGACGGACAGTTTGAGCTCATGCAGTATCGCGTGCAGGTCCAGCAGCTCATCCCGCCGCTCTACTGCCAGCCGCAGATCTCGTACAACCAGAGCGGCGGCGGCACGCTCGACCTGCAGATCGGCACGCGTGGCATGCCGACGCTGGCCTCCAACTCGAAGAAGAACCTGCAGATCGAGGACGTGACCGTGGACGTGACGTTCCCTAAGAGCGTGCGCACGGTGGACGTGAACACGGAGTTCGGCAGCTGCCTCTTTGACGAGTCCACCAAGACAGTCAAGTGGACCGTCGGCAAGCTCGGGGGCAAGAAAGGCGGGAACCCGACTCTGCGTGGCAACATCATTCTGCACCAGAACGCAGCAGTGCCGGACGAGAAGCCCATCGTGCTGCTGGGCTTCAAAGTGCCTATGGCCACGGTCTCGGGGCTGAACGTCGAGACGCTGCTCATCACGAACGAAAAGTACAAGCCGTACAAGGGCGTGCGCACGCTCACCAAGGCCGGCCGCTTCCAGATTCGAACGTAGACCATTGCATGTATGACGCCAGTTAGCAGACGCCACAGGGCAGTTGATAAAGCGAACGAGGGAGAGAAGTGTATGTGCACAATCTGCGTAGGACGCAAGAGTTGTTGCATTTGGTGAAGGCGCATGAGCTTGTTGCAGGCCTATCGCAGTGACAGGCACTGTATCGTAGCTGCCTTCATTGCTCGTGTGTCGCTCGCGTTCCACCAGCACATGGTGCCATGGTGTGCACTATCGACACGTTGAAGCCAGCTAGCTGGATGATGTCGAAGAGCGCAATTGCGCTTACCACCACTCAAAACGCACTTCAATGTCTGACGCAAGCCTTTGCTCCACCCATCATCATTTTCCACCAATCATACAATTTACAGCTTAATTTCAACCAATCACAACGATCTAAATGCATTTATGCAAAAACAAAAACAAGCACCAAGCAAGCCAAACGAACGGACCCGCTCGCTCGCCCCCACAAGCGAAACTCTCACAAGAGCACCAAAGCAAGCAAGCATGAGCGAGATCAAGGAACTGCACAACCGCTACGAGCACCCGCTTGTGTCGCGCTACGCGACCAAGGAGATGAGCGAGATCTGGTCGCCGGACCGCAAGTTCTCGACGTGGCGCAAGCTCTGGCTCGCGCTCGCGACCGCGGAGAAGCAGCTCGGGCTCGCGATCACGGATGAGCAGCTGCAGGCCATGCAGGAGCACCTGACGGACATCGACTACGAGTACGCGGCCGAGATGGAGAAGAAGTTCCGCCACGACGTCATGGCGCACGTGCACGCGTTCGGCAAGGCCGCGCCCGTCGCCATGCCCATCATCCACCTGGGCGCCACGAGCTGCTACGTTGGCGACAACGCTGACATCATCCAGGTTTGTTTATTGTGTATTGTGATCTGCTTGTTTGTGTTTTTGTGTGTATCTTGTTTGGTATTTGCGTGTGTGCAGCAGCAATACTATTGTATGTTGCATGTTGTTGCGCATGTTGAAGGTGTTGTACGAAATCTAACTTCAACGTGTGGTGCGCGTGAACTTGTTTTTGTTTGTAGCTCAAGCAAGGTCTGCAGTTGATCCAGCGCAAGCTCATCAAGTCCATGAAGACACTTGCGGACTTTGCGATTGAGGTACGCAATTGCGTTATGTTGGTGTTTGATAACAACACACACTGTTATTAACAACTTCTGGTCTTTTTTGCTGTGCAGTACAAGGACATGCCGACCATGGGCTTTACGCACTTCCAACCGGCGCAACTCGTGACGGTCGGCAAGCGCGCAGCGCTTTGGCTGCAGGACCTCTGGCTCGACTTCCAGAAGCTCGAGGACTTGATCGAGACGTTGCCGCTGCGTGGCGTAAAGGGCACGACCGGCACGCAGGCGAGCTTCCTCGACCTCTTCGAGGGTGACCACGCCAAGGTCAAGAAGCTCAACGAGCTTGTGGCCGAGCAGATGGGCTTCAAGAAGGTCATCCCGCTCTCGGGCCAGACCTACAGCCGCAAGATCGACTACTTTGTGCTCTCGGTGCTCTCTGGCATCGCGCAGTCGGCCTACAAGATGGCTGGTACGTTGTGGCGTCTTTGCTGCTTGTGGACATGTGAAGAAACGAAGGGAGGGCTAACGAATTGTTTGTTGTGTTGCAGGCGACATCCGTCTTCTCGCCAACATGAAGGAGATCGAAGAGCCGTTTGAGAAGAACCAGGTTCGTTATATTCTGCTGAGTGGTTGGTTGGCTGTGCTCGTATATGTATGTCTAACAAACTTGTGTGCTAAAAACTGTGACGAATAGATCGGTTCCTCTGCGATGGCCTACAAGCGCAACCCAATGCGTTCGGAGCGCATCTGCAGTCTCGCGCGCTACGTCATCTCGCTCACGGACAACGCGGCGCAGACCCACGCGGCGCAGTGGTTCGAGCGCACGCTGGATGACTCGGCCAACCGGTACGCTCCTGCATTATTAGTTTTATCTGTGCTGTGACTAATCAATTGATCATTAAGCTGACAAATTCCCTATATTTAAATATTCTGCAGTCGCATGGTCCTCCCAGAGGCGTTCCTGGCTACGGACGTGATCCTGAACATCGTGACGAACGTCTCGGACGGCCTCCAGGTCTGGCCGAACGTCATCAAGGCGCACATCAAGGCCGAGCTGCCGTTCATGGCGACCGAGAACATCCTCATGGCGTGCGTCAAGGCCGGCGGCGACCGCCAGGAGCTCCACGAGGCCATCCGCGAGCACTCGATGGCCGCGGGCAAGCGCGTGAAGGAAGAAGGCGCGGCCAACGACCTCCTGGAGCGCATCGCCGCGGACCCACTCTTTGCGCCCGTGCACGACAAGATGGACACGCTGCTGGACCCGTCGCTGTTCATCGGCCGCTGCCCGCAGCAGGTTGAGGAGTTTGTGAACGAGGAGATCGCGCCGCTGCTCAAGACCCACGCGCACCTGCTCGATGTTGAGGACCTCGACACGGTCAACATTTAGAAAAAGCCGACATCCTGAGAGTACTCCTGTGCCTCTAATAGGAGGTGGAGTGACGAATCAATCCTGATGGTACCCGCTCGTGAGCGCTGAGCCAGTGGCACTGTATACATGGTCTGTATCTGAATTCAATACAACGTCATTTCGACAGCTACTGTAGTCGGTCTCAGCTCGTATGCGCTCGTTGTGTGCGAACATACACAAGAAGACATGCATGGCATCCCATTTCCGGGAAGTGGCTTCGGTTGCCGGTCAAAATGGCGCATTTGTTGATTGGTTAACACGCAGTGTGGTTTATTTTTGTCATCTTTTAAGCAAATCCTCATCGAATATACCATAAATATAATAAAATCAACCAATTTGGAGTAAAATTATTACTTACGTCATTTTTGGAAGAATTTCGCCATGCATGTCAACCGCATTCGTCAATCATCATACCCGCGGCGGAATATGAGCTCATCGCTGGTGCTGCAGCGCGTGCAGGAGGCCGTGCGCCGCACGCGCGGGTGCGTTATCTCGTCTGCAATCGAGGCCAAGCTGATCGCACACATGGGCGTGGGCGTCGTCGCAAAGGCGCCGATCGCCAAGGACACACTGATCTTTCAAGCGAGCGCGGACGCGTGGTACCCGTTCTCTGCCGAGTGCGCTTTCGAACAGGCGCAGCAGAAGGCGCCGGGCTTCTTGGGCCAATTGAACCAGCTCTTTGCGAGCAACCCAGCGCTGGGTGTGTCTCCCTTTGTGCCCAATGCGCTCGTGCTGGGCGTACATCTGCTCGTGAACTTCCCGCGGTCTCAAATGCCGCAAGTGGTCTTCAGCAATGTCACGGACGCCAAGATGGAGGAGCTCTACGTCAACGCGCTGCCGCCACGCGTCGACCTGCCGTTCTACTGGGACGCGCGCCAGTTCCAGGAGCTCGAGGGCTGCACGGAAGTGGCTCGTGTGATTCAGCAGAGGTGCGTGTCAAGGTTGCTTGAGGCTCGCTCATGAGCTTGGACTAACGTGATTTACTGTATAAATGGTTGGCTGTAGTGCAAAGTTCTACGCGACGATCTACCAGCACCTCTTTGGCAATGCGAGCGAGTTTGTGGACCGCGATTCGTTCTTCTGGGCCATGTCGGTCCTCCTGTCGCGCGCGACGTCCGGTGCGGACCAGCCCTTCACGCTCATCCCGTTCTTCGACTGGTTCAACCACAGCGACAACGGGTAACCACTCATTATTCTATTCAACCAGTACCAAGCGTACCCCAACATACTAACATCATAACTGTACGAATGACTGGCTATTGGACAGCGACGAGTGTGCCCATGGCTTTGACCCACAGCAGGGCTTCACAGTCCATACGACGCGATCCTATGAGCCGGGCGAGCAGATCTTTATCAACTACGGCCACCACGCGAATCTGCGTCTGCTGCGCAACTACGGCTTCACGCTATCCAGCAACCCTCATGACGTGCTCGAGCTCCCACTTCCCAGCCAGCTACAGCAACTTAAGCCAACTGATGCGATGCTCAGTGAGAAGCACGAGCTGCTCCAGTCATTGCTTGGTTCTAAAGGAGCAGTCAGTAAAAAGACGCTGCAGGTCGCAAATGAGGGGCAACTTAGTGTCGAGTCGCAGCAGTGGCTGCAGATTCTGCTGGCGTCGCGCGAGGAGCTCCAGAGCATTTTCCAGCAGGCCTCAGCAACAACAGAAGCCCAGTCATCTTCGTCAATGGTACAGCTGCCGCCATCGCTCCGTAGCAAAATTCAGTCGAGCGTGAGGGAAATCTGCACAGAGCGGCTCGCGACGCACAAATCTTCGCTTGAGGTACGTCGCCATTGTCTTGCTCTCCACTGCCGTCCGTGTTCATTAATTAGCTCATTGTGGCTGACTGGCCTTGCTGTTGTATTTCCATAGAGTGACGAGGTCTTCTTACAAGCGAACGACCAGCAGCTGGCGCCGTGGCTGCGTTCGTGTCTGCACATCCGCATGGGCGAGAAGCGCGCGCTCGTGAACGCGATCAAGCTCCACTCGACTCCGTAAGAGCTAATTCAATTGAACTCACCACCAAATCACCCGAAGAAAAATGAAAGCAATCTATTTACTAAGCGCAGCGTCACAAGCCGCACCTTTGTTGAGCGCCCTCACACGGGCGTGCCGTGGACGCGGAAGCGGTACAGACACGTGTACTCGTGATGGCCGTGGTTCGAGCCGATCTCGAGCGTGATGCCATCGATCGGTGACCGCTGGCTGACTGGAGAAGTTAACTTGAAAGTCTGCGATGGCGCGCCACCGCGTGTGTACGAGAAGTTGCCAAATGGGATCGCCTCGACGGTCTCACGCACGCTATCTCCAGCCAGTCCCTACATAAGAGCACACGGTAGAGTGAGGTTTGAGCCATTGATAAGAAGAGCAAAACGCAAGAGTCTGGTCACTCTCATAGGCAGTACTAACGTACCAGAATCTGGAATTCCTTGGGCGCCGAGCTGAAGTCCGACGCGACCTGCTCGGGGATGTGGTCGATCGTGATCGAATCGGCGATGATGCGCGTGGAAAATTTCACCGAGAGCTTCCCACTCGAGCCAGCGATCCCCCAGCAGCTGCCAATCTCCATCGTTTCCTAATCGCAAAAAACAACAGCAATACCAAATAATTAGAGACTCACTGGACATTATTGTACGATATAGAGACCATCAGCTGGTAGCAAAGAGCTCACGCACCGACAGAGCGGTCTCAGGACGGCCGTTGTGCCGAGAAAGCCACCATGGGAGCTCGCCTGACGACAGGAGCGAACCAATTAGTGGCAGCGGCTGATTGCAATAGGATGGAGACGTGAATGCACTGTCGCCACTTTGGAACCCAACAGCACGCGACAGTATCTGCAGTGGCGAGAATGTGTTCACATTCAGCAAATCGCTGTAAAATCCACATAGAAAACCATATTCAGTCACCTCATTGTCAACAATGAGCTACCTCAACAAAGTCATGATCAGCGTACCCATTCGAATGGACCACGAGAGCGCCGTTCGCCAGTGCCGCGTAGTCCACACGCCCGGCCTTCTTGGCCTCGGCCTCCACCAACGCGCCTTCGATGAGCGTCACGAGCGCCGGGTCCGCCGCATTCACGTTCTGGAGACTCTCGACGCTGTCCAAAATCAGCTTCTTCTCCGCCAGCAGCGATTTCGACACGCGCTCCTCGATCTCGTGGATCTCGCGGTGCAGTTCGCTCTGCAGCTCGTCCTGAAGCGACGCTTTCCAACTGCTGAGCTCCTGGTGGAGCTCGTGCTGGCTGCTGAGTATCTCCTCAGTACTTCCAGATGAGGAGGCAGCGCCATGGGCAAGGCTCCGAATTGACTGATACAACAATCAGACATATATACAACAATGGTTCAGTATCAAGAACAATTTCAATCACAGATCAAGCAAACAGAGACAGCAAGAGCCACATACACACCTCCATTTCCGCATGGTGTTCCGTCACCATCTCATGGATAGACGCCTGCTTCTTCGTCGTCGTGCGCAGTTCAGTCTCAATGGCCGACGCCTTCTCAGTCATTCTAGTCCACTGATATACGTCGAAAAGGACGACACAGTTAAGCATCATTTCCTATAGAATAAGCTCATCAGGTATACAGTATACAAGCACGCACCAGCTCCTCCGTGTGCTTGGAGATCACGCGCTCAATGTGGATCGAGATTGCGCTGCTGCTGTCGGCCAAGCTGAACTTGCGCTGCTGTTCGTCGTGCACGTGGCGTAACGACTCGTGCAGCACGCGCAGCGCCTCGACCTCGCGCTCCTGGGACTGCAGCGTCGTCCTCAGGAACGCCAGCTCCTCGTTCACCGACGAGAGCTTCACGTCCACGATTTCCTGTACGAGCGACCGCATCGTGCCTTTCTCGTACGAGCCAACGTGCGGCTGCACGCCAGTCACGCGGGTCGTGAGGACGTCCACGTAACGAATCGCGGTCGTGAGGTACTGTGGCACGACGATCGCGATGAGGAAGCAGCCTAGCGGCGCCAGCAGCCAAAGCACATTCACCGCCATGAAGGAATTGCGCAGAACGAATTGCTGGTGATCATAGAAAGAAATGTGAGGAGTGTGAGGCTTCGCTACCAGTCATTGCAATCAGAAGAGCGCGATGTAAACACGTACCCAGAACTGACGAACATGGCGCACAAAGCTACGAACTCGCTGGAAATCAATCACGCGCTTCACGAAACCTGCAATAGACATACAACAGCATGAGTTTACACTGCAACCAGCTCAGAAGATACATTATGCATGGCTCTTCTCAGGTTGAAGTCATGTGGCCTTCAACCTCAATATATTATAATGACAGCCACGTACCGAATCCATTCATGCGGTGGCGCTCAAAGAAGCCTGCTGCAGCGCCTGCGTTCCTCACATTCGCTCTGCGCCCGCGAGCTGCAGCGACTTGCTGCTCGTCATCCTCGAAATCTTCATCTTCTTCCTCGTCAGCTGAGCCGCGGCGTCGAAGCGTCGAGTGGCCCACCTCCACGTACTCGTCCTCATCATCGTCATCGTCTACGTCATCATCATCATCCTCCTCTACTTCATCGTCGTCCTCTTCCACTTCCTCTGCGCGCGTGTAGAGCGTCCGCTGCACAATGGGCGTCCCATTCACGTAGCTGTTGCTAGTGCTCGTGCGTGTGGACGTGGACGCGCCGCCGCCGGTCGCCAGTGAGCTCGTGGTGGTGGTGGAAGTGGACGCAGATGACGCGGACACGGCGCTCTCGAACTCGTACTGCTCCTCGTCGCTCTCGCTGTTCACGCGCATACGCCGCGCGACCTTGACGCCCGACGACCGCAGGCTGTACGCGCGACTCATGCTTTTGTCGATCGGCTTTCTTCAAATGCAAGCCGTCGGGTCAAACCCGATATGTGGCATGTGCTACAAACATATAACAGCTACAAATATTACAATCTACTAACGTTACAAACATAACAACACGGCACCCCCTTCCAACAATTCAAAATCGTTTCGAGACTTGAGATGGACGCCGCGAAGGACCGACGCCGCATCAGCAAGAAGGACGACGTGGACGCGCTCGACGGCATTGCACAGCCGACGCACGCAGAAGTAGCTGAGAGCGTGGCGGCCATGACGAGTGAGGCGCTCCAGGGGCTCCACCACGGCCAGCACGGCGCGCACGCGTACTCGGCGCTACTCGCGGACCGCAAGCGCGAGAGCGACTCGGACATGCACGACGACGAGGACGTCGACGAGAACGAGGACGAGGACGACGACCCATCGCGTCTCATGGCGATCGCCGAGGACGACGGCACGCTCGTGCAGTGCGCCGGCATGGAGCAGTCGTACGAGTCCTGGGAGGACTTCCACCGCGCTATGGACGAGTACTGCGTCGCGACCCACCAGCCCATGCGTCTGCGCACGTCGGACTCGGCCAAGGCGGTCAACAGCCGCGCGGCCAAGCGCAACAGCCTCAAGGAGCCGATCGACGAGAGTGTGGGCTTTGTCAAGAAGCTCTACCTGTGCACGCACGGCGTGAAGACCAAGCCGCGCGGCAAGGGCAAGCGTCCGCGCCAGCACTACCGCTACATGGGCTGCCCGGCGATGATCCGCGCGTGCATCTCGGAGCGCAAGCCTGGTGAGGGCAACGGCAAGAACAAGTACGTCGTCCGCGTCGTCGCGCAGGTACGACAACTCTTTATAATGAGCTGTTAGCATTGCAATGGCTACCATCATTCTGATACCCCCCCCCTCTCGCTCTCTCTCTGTTTTCCAATAGATCAACAAGCACAACCACCGCTTGAGCGAACACCTCTTTAAATCGTACTCGGAGAGCCGTGTCGTGATCGACGATGAGCTGGTTGTCCCAGGCGGACAGCGTCTGAAGGAGGAGGCTGGTGTTGCGTCTCCAGGTGGCCCAGCCGCTGTCGCTGAGCACCACCTCTCTGCGCCAGTCGCGCAGGCTCTCGAAGATCACGCGCTCAAAAACGCACGTGAGTGACCTGAAGTCTTGGCTGAATGTCTATATGGGCTGATTAACTGAGTGGATTTGTTTGTATAATATGATGATGAGCAGCAATCTTCCAGGCGCAAGCGCTCGATCTTATGAGCGCCTCCCGCATGAAGCTCCGGTACGACAGCTACTGTAATTACTATATTGAATTGATAATAATGAGCTGATAGTGGTCAACGGCGGTGGTGTTATGTAGCGTCGGATGGGTCGGCACTGGTATCATGGGCAACAGCATGTGTGGCCACATTCTGGTATGTGTTGCTGCTCTGGTGTTGTTGCTACGGAGTTTGTATGTGGCTACTAACTCGCATCTGCTGATTTCTTACAGAACCAAGGCTACGAAGTGACGGTCTACAACCGCTCGCCAGAGAAATGCCAGATCCTCCGCGAGAAAGGAGCGGTCGTGGTCGACTCGCCAGCGGAAGTCGCGCGGTATTCAGGTACGTTTTCCTAATATTTGAAGGAAAAGTGACAAAATGGAGGGAGCGGAAACCTTAACTCATGCGTTTGCTCTCTTTTCCCTTCCCATAGACATTGTGTTTGTGATTGTCGGGTACCCAAGCGACGTGCGCTCCGTGATCATGGACCCGGAGACCGGCTTGCTCTCGCGCATGAAGGTTGGCGGCGTGATCGTGGACATGACGACCAGTGAACCGTCGCTCGCCAAGGAGATTTACGAGGCTGCCAAGGAGAAGGGCGTCTCGACCCTGGACGCGCCCGTGTCCGGTGGGGACGTCGGCGCACGTGAAGCAACGCTGTCGATCATGGTTGGCGGCGACGTCGACGCCGTGTACGCCGCGATGCCGTTCTTCAACATGATGGGCAAGAACATCCGCCACATGGGCGGCGCCGGCGCGGGCCAGCACACAAAGATGGTGAACCAGATCTTAATCTCGACCAACATGATTGGCGTCGTCGAGGGCCTGCTGTACGCGAGGAAGGCCGGGCTCGACATGCACGAAGCCATCAACGCGGTGAGCGCCGGGGCCGCTGGCTCCTGGTCGATCAGCAACATGGGTCCGCGTATCGCGAAGCGCAATTTTGACCCGGGCTTCTTCGTCGAGCACTTCCTCAAGGACATGGGCATCGCGCTCAAGGAGGCCGAGAGGTTTGTTGTTGTTGTTTGCTGTTGTTGTGAATTGCATTGTGAGTCTGATAATGTTGCTGATTATAAAATTGTGAACCTGTGGTGCAGAATGAACCTCGCGCTCCCTGGCCTGGCGCTCGCGAACCAGCTCTACATCGCCGTGAAAGCGCAAGGCCACGGTCGCCTTGGCACGCAGTCGCTCATGCTTGGCCTCGAGCACCTCAACGGTGCGTTTGGTCGACAATTATGTGGAGGCATTGATGACACGTAGCGATACTCACACGTTTTGCTTATTGCTGTTGACTAGGTATCTACCCAGAGAAGCCCAAGGACGTGGAGATCGTCTAGGCCCTTTGGTTCAAGCCCTCACGCCCGCCTTGCTCACTCACTCGCTACCGAGTACCGGTCATATGAGCTGGTGGTCGCTGTTGCAGATGTAGCCATTGTCTAATTTGACCACCAGGTCGTTCTCTTATAAAAAACAGTTTGTTCAAACTCCATAAAAACTGTTTTTATCACTTACGTTGCGTGGGTTCTCTTCGGGCAACATAAGACACCGAATGCGAGAACGAGAAAGAGAAAGAAAGAAAAGCGAGCGACCCGACCGAGACGGGCCCTTGTTCTCTCTGTGCGCGTGCGAGCCATGGACCTCCCGGACGAAGAGCTCCAGCAGCCGCTCGTGGACCAGCCGCCCTCGCAGTCTCCGCAGCAGCAGAACGCGCCGTCGCGGTCCCCGCAGCACAACCAGCAGAAGAGCGGCAAGCCGAAAGATATCATGCGCGGCGTCCCCGGCCTCAACCTGCCCAAGCACGCGACGAGCAACTACATTGCGATGCGCAACGCACCCGAAGGCTCGCACGATGAAGAGGAGAAGGAAAACGACCACCTGCGTCACGACGTCAAGCAGCAGAACCAGCTGCCCTACGCGGCGCCCAACGTGCACCCATACGCCGTGCCGCAGTACCAGCCGAACGCCTACGGCAACGACAGCGGGAGTGCGGCGGGCGGGTGGGGCAACAGCCACGAGCAGTCGTACGACGACACGCGCAGTTCGAACATCGACCTCGCCGTCAGCGGCATGTACACACTCGCAGCTGCGTTCACGATCATCCAGGGCTTTGGCATGCTCATCCACTTCACGTACTCTGCGAGTGAGTTCTTATTTTGCTTTGCCGATGATGTTTGTATGGATCTCATTCACTGACAGGCTTTCTCTTGTGCTGTATATGAATGAATGAACAGTCGCGCTGGGCTTCTACACTATGGCGTTTGGTACGAGAGGCTGTATATTTCCTGTCACTGTGCTGATGAAGTTTTTTACTGACGCTCGTCGTTAATTGCTTTTTGTAGGCGCGGCCGTGATCCTGTACGATCTCAAGTCGGTGGTAAACGGCGTGAGCGTCGAGGCGTACTTGCCGTTCCTGGGCAACTACATGGGGCGCGCGCTCACGATCCTCTTCTTCGCCGTGCTCTGCGCGACGTACGACTACGGCGGCTGGACGAAGTTCATCGTCCTCTACAACCTGCTCGTGGCCACGCTCCAGGGCTTTGTATACTTCACGACCAAGACCGTGAGTCCCGTGCAGCCGCACATGGAGGACCTGCCCGGCATTTAATCCAAGCTGTGAGAGCTTTTGCAGGTCAAGTTGAGTGGACAAGGAGAAGAAGAAGAAGAGCGTGGTGATGGTGAGCAGCGGTAGTTCATTTTTTTATAAGGGAATCCGTAATGGGATTCAAAACCATTGTTGAGCATTTGATTTTCACCCTAGACACTAACAGGCAGTCTTACTACAGTACTGGCCGTAGCACAGCGTCTCAATGACAAACTCATGGCTTAAAATGTGCAGTGTCGCCCTCAAACAGGCAGCCTGTCTAACGACGCTTGGACGCAACCAGCGAGCCCACAATGGCCGTGGCGCTGACAGTGAGAGCGGCCACCAAGTAGCCCGCCGCTGCATCCGAAAGCCCAAACCACGAGCCAGCTGCCACTTTCTTCACAGTCTTTGAGCTGGTGGTCGTACTCGTCTTCACCACCTTCCCAACTCCACCTCCTTCTTCCAGCTCCACAGCAGCCGCAATGTCGCGCTGGATCATCTTGGCGGCGATCGGGTGGTAGAGCGACTTGGCCTTTTCAAAGATGCCGACGGTCTGCTTGGCGCCGACGGTCTTGCACAAGTCGCGGAAGAGCGGGCGCACGTACTTCATGCGGCCCTGCTCCTGCAGAAACGCGCAGATCTTGCCCATGAGGCGCGTGTCCCTGGCGCGCAGCGAGAGTGTGTACCAGCGAAAGCGCAGCTCGGCGTTCTGCGTCGTGCTCAGGTGCTTGTGGCAGAAGGCGTCGATCGCATCCAAGTGGCTCTGCGTGAAGACAAAGGCTGCGGCGCCGGACTGGCTCGTGAGAAGCGAGTCGAGCATCAAGATCCAGAGCGTGGCCGACCATTTCTTGATCGCCTGGTGCGACACGCTCGTCCACGTCTCGGGGTCCGTGCTCGCGATGATCTGCTCGCCCAGCGCGATTGCCGGCGCCGCGCGCGTCGTGTCAAAGCTCGCGGCCACCGGCGGCATCCCAGGCGTGTGGTACCACACGTGCCAATCGACGTGCTGGATCGCATTCTTCTTGTCGACAATGTTCGTAAAGTACTGCGTGAAGAACGCACGGAACTCGTCCGAGTTTACGGTCTTGAAGCGGAATTCATGAATGTACGCGCGCGCAAAGGCCTCAAAGGTCTCGTGGCCACCGACGACGGTCGTGAGGTAGTGCAGGAAGTTGAAACCCTTCTCGTACGGCACGGACGAGAAGACGTCGTCCGGGTCGACGCCGTCCGAGTCCGGGACCAAGTGCGTGTACGGGTGGTCTGGACCAAAGTTCTTGACCGACTCGCCCAGCGCACGTAGGCCAATGGACGCCTTGAGGTCGTAGGCGAGCGGGTCGTCGTGGATGCGCGCGAGGATCTTACACTCGAGCCAGCGGGTCCAGCCTTCGTTGAGCCAAAAGTCGCTCCACGTGCGGTTCGTCACCAGGTTGCCCGTCCATGAGTGCGAGATCTCGTGCGCCACGACGTCGGCGAGCGACCGGTCGCCTGCGAGCAACGTGGGCGTCACGAACGTCAGGCACGGGTTCTCCATACCTCCGTACGGGAACGACGGCGGCAAGCACACGAGGTCATAGCGCTTCCAGACGTACTCCTGGCCCGTGATATCCTCGGCGGCCTTGAGGAACTCCTCGGTCTGCGCAAACTCGTACGCAGCCTTGGCGACAACGCTCGGCTCCGCCCACACGCGGCAGCGCGGGCTCAGCTCGGCGCTCTCGAGACGGCCGGCCGTGATCGCCAACAGGTACGACGGAATGGGCACCTGCTGCTGGAACGACACGAAGCGCTTGCCGTCCACTTGCTTCTCGCCCTCGTCGGCGATCGCGCTCAGCAACACGGTGCACCACTCGGGCACCGTCACGGACGCCGAGTACGTGAACTTGCACGCGGGCGTGTCTGGCGCCGGCACGATGCTGCGCGCGTGGATGGCCTGGCACTGCGTGAACAGGTACGGGTGAGTCTTGCCGGCCGTGAGCTCCTTGGGCAGCCACTGGAGCCCGCTCGAGGTCTCGGTCGTGACGTATTGGACCCGGACGTTCGTCGCGCCGAGCGTGATCGGGATCACGAGCGCACTGCCAAAAACCTTGTCGGCCGCCTGCAAGTGGAATTTGACCTCATCGCCGTCCACGAACGTCTTCTCGATCGTCAGGTGGTGCGTGTCGAGCACGAGCACGGGGGACGCGCGTGACGCTGGCGTCGCCGGCGCGAACGTGAACGCGTACTCGGCCGAGCCGCGCAGCTGTTGGCGCTCAAAGTCGATATCGATGCTCCAGTGCAAGTGCGTGAAGGTCACCTCGTCCAGGTTCGCGAACGAGTGGTGCGTCAGCGCATGGGTCTTGGGCATGAAGAAGCTGCTCATGTTGCTCGTCTTCTTGTCTTCGTAGCTTTTTGTTTGGCGTGTTGCAGACGAATGAAGACCTCACGATCTGCTTTCGCTGCTTGTCAAGGCAAAATGTCGAGACAATTGCTAAAATGTCCCGAAAATGATGCTCTCGCATGTTTTGTCAAAACCTGTTGAAGTTCAAGAATACCGATATACCGGTCTTACTGCAGTTTTTTTTATGAACTGTTTTTTTCAACTGGCCCTTTCGCACTGAATGTACCTGAAGTGTACCACTTTTAAAGAGAGCGATTTGGGTGTGTGAGACGCGGTATGAACAAATTCCACAACACCAAGCGCTCCCCTCAATTGCGTCACTCCACATCACTCCACGTAGCTCCTCGCTAGCTGTGCCTACGACCCCCACGAATCCATTGCACCAGTATTACCAGCAACTTCACTAGCAGATAGACAGGCATGGGGTGCTGCAGGGGCTTCAACGCACGGCTGCTCTTCCTCATGGGCTGCGCCATGATCGAGTACATCTCGCACACGGTCATGCTCACGCTCGCGCCCATGATCGCGATGCACTTTTACCCGCAGACGTCGTTCCCGCGCCTGGGCTTCTACACGGCGCTGCTCTCCGGTTCTGGGTACCTGGGCCACGTGCTCAGCTGCCGCCTCTGGATCAACGTCGCGCGCTCGCTCAAGAGCAGCAAGGGCGTCATCCTCTGGGGGCTCGCGGTCATTGGCGCCGGGTACTTCAGTCTGCTGCTCTGTCAGAGCCTGCTGGCCATTACGATCGTGCGCTTCGCCACAGGTCTTTTCAGCGGTGTGGTCCCCGTCGCGCTCATTGAGATCGACACGATTTGCGGGTACGCTATGGTCATCATATCGTCGTCTGTGTGATGTTATTATGGGAACTTATGTTTATTATGACCATGTGTGCATTGCTAATACGATAGCAACCGCCAGTCGCGCCTGGCGTCGTCCACAAAGTACATGGGCATCGGCATTGGCGCGGGCATCACGTTCCTGCTCGTTGCGCTCGGCAACAAGCTTGCGCTGACCGAGCCGACGTCGGACGAGGACGCGTTCCTGTACTTCTACCCGCTATCGTTCGTCTCAGTCATCGCATGGATTGCGGTGGTTGTGACGCTCATTGGACTGCGCGTGCAGAGTCGCTCGACGTACATGCAGCTCGCAGGCGATGACGACGCGAATTTTGTGCAGCAGCTCAGCAGCACGGCGCTTGACGAATCGCCCGTGAACGCCACGAGCGCGCGGCCGCTCGAGCTCGTGAAGAACGCGTTTGAAGAGACGTTTCGACTGCACAACCGCGCGCCATCGACCAAGCAGATTCTTTCGACCCCACGTCCACACTACCGCATGATCCGCAGCATCATCCCACACTACTTCCACGGCTTCACGGCGCACGGACACGTCGTGGTGTGGGATTTCCTGGGCCAGATCAAGATGGACAAGCTGCACTCGTCGGGCTTCACGACCGTAGACATCCGCGACCACTACCGCTTCTTTATGTCGTTTGCAGTTGAGAAATTGCTCAAGTCGTCCCAGAAATTCGTGTACGTGATCGACTTGGAAGGGCTCACGCTCATGGACACGGACGACCGCGTCGTGGAGATGGCGAGCTCGATTATTGCAGATTTACAGAAAGAATTTCCCGACAAGCTCGAGGCCCTGGCCGTGCTCAATGCGCCCGTGTGGTTCTCGCAGGTGATGACGAAGGTGCGTCCTCGATTTTCAAAAAAGACAGCCGACAAAGTCTCGTTCTTCCGCAAGGACTCGGCCACGCAGGACTTGCTCGACCTCATTGGCGTCGACAGTCTGCCGAAGCGCTATGGTGGTCGCAATGGGGTTGAAATCGGGAAGGCCAGTCAGGAGCGTGCATTAGATGAGCTCCTCAAGCAAACCACGGGCTCCATGGACGAGACGATCGAGATCATTGGCAGTCGCAGTAACCACAGTCGAGGAGCTCCAGCGCGAGGACGAACGAGCAGCCTAAGGACGAATGGCGATGATGATAGTGATGAAGAGGCGTTCTTTGACAGCTTGGAGTACGGCCTGCAGGACGAGATGGACGACAACGACGACGAGATCTCGATCGTCGTGCACTCGCAGTCGAACGCTAATACCACAGAGGCCGTGGTCCGCAGCAACGCGTCCCCTGCTCGCCCCAAGTTTGTGAACCCAGCCGTCGCTGAGAAGAAAGTGCACAACCATGAAAACTCGAACGGCGCGAAGCTTGACCACCACTCGAACAACGCGTCGGACGCGGACGTTGCGATCACGCGCGAGCCGCACGCCGTGCTGGTACTTTCGGTGTTCTTTTTCTGGCTGCTCGTGCAGTTCAGCTTTGACGAGATCTTCCCGCTCTGGATCTTCAAGGACGAGCAGACCGCTGGTGGCTCGCGTGCTGCTGGCGGCGGCGGCCACGTCTCGTCTGTACCGCACCCGATCCGCGCCACTGCGATCGCCAATACGCTCACGCTGGCGGGCAGCACGGCGCTCATGGCGGCCTGCGTACTGGTCACGCAGCTCTTCTTCTCGACGTTCTCGTCGAACGTGATGACACCGCTGGCGACGCTGCGCGTGGGGCTGCTCTTCCAGATCCCGGTCGTCGGCGCGTTCCCGCTCATCAACTTGTTCAAGCTCGACCAGCTACCGTTCGCGTCCGTGATCGTCATCGCAGCGCTGGTCGTGAAGCACTTGATGGGCGCCATCGCGATGCACGGCCTGCTGTGCTTACTGGACAACTCGATCGCGGTCGACCGAAGGCTTGCGGTGCACAGAGCGGCGCAGATGGTGACGTACGGCGCGCTGCTGCTCTCGAGCTCCGTGACGCCGGCGCTCTTTGCGCTGCTCGGGTACTTTGCCAAGAGCTTCCCGTTCAACCATAGCCTGCTCTACTTTGTGCAGGCGCTCGGGCTCGTGTTCCTGTTCCTGTTCTCGTTCGCGATCCCGAGTCGCATGAACTTTCCAGTGCTCTTCGCCATGGGGAAGCGATGAAGCAGCTGGCTCGTAAACCAGAATGAATGGATGTTTCAATAGATGACGAAGCGGTCTTGCATGTGTAGTGAATGAATGAAGTTTGTGAATATGTCGTTTATTTACATGGGGTCGAATCGATTCTGAGCTACTGTACCGAATAGCTACAGCAGCACACGAGGAGCTCTTCATAAGAAAATCGGGGATAATAGAGTGTGGATTGGGGCCTTCCTTGTCTGTGTCTATTTGGTTGGTTGGGAGGCGCTCAGTCTTAGAGCGAGCCCTGCTTGTTGGGCTGCGCAGTCGACATGCCCGAGCTCGAGTACTGCGCGAGCACGACGATGAGCACGAGATTTAAGACGACGCCAAAGTACACCTGCACGTAGAAGAGCGCGTCCCAATAGAAGATCGCCGTGAAGTACGCCACGTAGAGCCCGACGACGTGCGCGCTGATGCCCATGAGCGACGCCAGGCGCACCAGGTTGCTGTACCGGCTGATGAACATCGAGTGGTACTCGTCATTGCACGTGGCGAGCAGCGTGTGGCGCGCGACCTCGGCCTTCGCAGCCGCATCGGTCGTGAACTTGGCCTGCGCCGTGAGGTAGACCACGTAGATGCCCAGCAGCACGCTGTCGAGCGCCAGCGGATTCTTCGCCTTGGCTGCCTGGTACTCGGCGCGCACGCTCTCGACGGTCTCGCCGTCGCACTCGGACTGCGGCAGCGCGTTCTCCATGTACACGTTCTTGACCTTGTCGTACACGATCGCGTGCACCCAAAGCGACATGCCCGCGAAGATCGAGAAGAGCGCGTAGTGCGGTTCTCCGTAGCGGTGCGCACACATGAGGCCGAGGATCCCGCAGTTCGGCGCGAGCACGAGGCCGTCCACAAACCCGTCCAGGATGCGGCCCGTGCGTGTGCCTCGCTTACACAGACGCGCAACCTGGCCATCTGCGCAATCCGACACGATCCACAGGAACATCAGCAGCGACGCCATCGCGAGCGATTGGTTCGGCTCCCAGCCAAGCGGCGCGTGGAACTCCGAGTCGTAGAGGCACACCGCCGAGGCCCAGCCGAGCACCAGGCCGAAGATCGTGATCTGATTCGGAGTGATCACAAACGGCAGGTAGCTGATGATCACGGCAGTGAACGCCGCGAGGCGGCGGTGGAAGTAGTAGTCGACCAGCTCCTCCACGTCGTACATCTTGGTGCTCGTCGCGCTGTGGTATCGCTCGATCACAGTGAGCGCAATGTCCTTGGACTTGGCGACGAGCGCCTCTTTCTTGATCGCAATGCTGAACGACGCCGCCGCCGCCACCGCCGCCACCGCCGACTGATTCGCTTCGTCTTCACTGCCAGAGGGGGACGACGCGCGCGAGGCCGCAAAACCCGTCGAGTTGACGCGGTGCGTGATCTGGTTGTCCTTCGCGCCGCCGATCGGGAGCTCGACGCTGTCTGTCGAGCCGTACACGGGCGACTTTGAAGCGCTCTCCACGCTCTTGGGCGCATGGCTGTTCTCCACGGACGTCTCTGCGAGCAGCGCCATGTTGTCTTCTTATTCGTGTCTTTCTCTGTCGCTCGGCTTGGTCGTCAATGCGCTCGATTCTGCAGCGTGTGCCCGTTGCAAAGTGGTGGGGGGGAGGGGACAAAGCTGAATATGCGATGGAGAGGGGGTCGCACGCACGTTGGGAGATTCACAAATAGATTGTGTCGCGCAACGATGGGACTTGGGTGGCGACGCTTGGTAACGGGTGGAGCTTGCTAAAAATAGATCCGCGGCACCTTGTTACGCCACGTGAGACTGGTGCGGTTGTTGGGGCGAGATACAGAACGGATGTGGTTGGTGACACGCGCGCAACACAATAGCAGGTAGAGAGCGAGGCTGGTGAGCTGGCGGTGGAGACGCGAGCGTAGCTGCTGCCGTGGAGCTGCTCGTGCGCGGGGGAAAGAAGGAGAAGTGGTTCACGCTGTCAACGCCCGCCCACCACCTCACTCTTCGCTAAAGTTCGATTTCGACTGTTTGTCGAAAAAGAGAGTATTTCACCTCAAGATCGAGGTTTTATTCATTTTTGATAGGAAGGTTTTAGAGAAAGTAAAGAGGGTATTAAGCTGAACAGGTGAGCTGCGCAGGGTGATGACAAACAAACGGACTGCATCATGTCTCAGCAGCACAGCTAACTGAAGCGAGATGAAGCTCAACCCCGTACAGTATCCGGATATCGTATACTAGAAGTATTTCTGCCCAAAATTTACATGCTCACGAAATGCACTTATTTTCACTATGCTTTTTGGGAACATGTAACGATTCGTGTACCCATTGGAAAAATTACAGCCCAAAATTATTGGCGATTTTTTCTAATTTAACGATCGTATTTGAAGTCAATTCACTAGAAACGAATCGACGACATCTCGCTGATGTAAATTTTGGGTTTATCCCAGATCATAGTTCTTATTTGCGCCCAAAACACTTGATTTGGGCGCAGCAACGGTTTATTTTCGGTATACGTGGATGGCAGGGAGTGCCATTCAAACAATCGTTTTGATCAAAAATTGAAGATGAGATCGGATTGCGCTCACCTTTTTTCTCAGGTTTTGTTGGTTTTGGTGTCCCAAGTTTACTTCAGACTCGAAAGAAGGCAATGGGGATGAGAACGAGCTGAAGGATGATGATGCCTCTCTCGCCCATGACGGGAGCTTGGATTCGGCAGCAGGATCCCAGAATCCCATTAACGTTAGACACACACACGCGTGTCATGTTTAATGTGTTATGGCGAATGTTTTTACCCGCTCTTGTCGATTCATTCGATCGCAATTTCAAACGCGACGAATGCGTCGCATTGCGACTCTTCAAGTCGTTTTTGGATATCTGTATCCTAAAACGATATTTTAGGATTTTCGTTCCTAAAACAAATAATGTATCGAAATGCTATTGTTCATTTTGTCATAATTATGAGAATCTCTTATGTATCGGATTTGCTATTTGAAGCGTGTCCTTTTTTTGCAAAAAAAGCTCATGCAAACCTCCATAAACAAGAGTTCCTTTAAATTGATATATTATCAATTTTAAATAGCTAAACGTAAACACAGCAGCTAGAGACAGCATTTAGTTCGGCAATGCCGAGCCATTGCGCTTCTGAGATCGCGCTCTTCGAAGCACCAACAGCTTCTTCGGTATCCGGCTGCCATGATCCGCGTCGGGCTTGCTCTTCAGATCATTCTCTACTTCTGCTGCTGGTGATATTCGCGCAACTGACTCCGAGCTCGCTCCTTCCTCGCCAATGGTCTTCAGAGCCGAAGTCTGCGGTCGGAATCTGGACGTGAGCTTGGCAAACGACTGTCTTTTCGCCTTCTTGATGTCGTTTTCGTCGTTGTCATGATGAATATCATCGAGCGTCTGCGCCTGTCTGAGCTTGCTCTCACCAATGACTACATGCTTTGACGGTGTGAGCAAGCCCAGGCGGAACCAAAAGTCCTCAGTGTGGAAGAGCAGCAGACTGGCAAGCGACGCGCCCGAGAGGCCCATGGCACCCACAGACCAGACCTGAGAGCCACCACTTTAGTCAGAGCATTCAGTCAAACAGACGAGCGATAATGAAAAGCGATGGGTTACCTCGAAGATGGTCTTGCTCTTTGGATCATCTATAATGGCAGCCACGAGACCCACGGCGCCACTCCACGTGGAGAGTAGAGCACCATACATGCGCAGACCATTGACCTATCAAACCCCCATGATACACATATGAGAGATAATAAGTCAGATCTAAACTGAACGAATGCAAAGCGAGCTCACTTACCAGCGAGTACGCGCACGGCCGCATCCACGCATTCACAAACCCCAGCGTCGCTCTTGTTTATTCACAACAACAACAAACATACACACATGTAATCAGAAAATGTGAGATGGCTACATTTAATCAAATGAAATGGCAATAGCATAACACGAACGAGATCAGGATGACGCCGAGACAGAGCAGCACGGCATTCGAGTTCATGAACGCGACCACGGCCTAAAAATCACCACAGTCACACAGTCAGTCTCAATTCCCTCCTTTCCGAACCCACCAAGCTCACCAGTCCAAGCGGCGCTTTTGTCATCTGAACGATCGTCGCGTAGCGCACGTCGGTCCACAGCGTCGGAACCGGGTTCGATGACTCGCAGTTGAGCTGGAAGACAATCATTGTCGATGCGAGCCAGTAGATGCACATCCCAGCAAAGCTTAGCACCATCTGCGCAATCTGGAGCGGCGTGAAGCACGCGTCAAGCGGGACCGCGACTCGGATTGGGATCCCCTTGAGCTCGTAGCCCAAGAACAGGCATTCGAACGGCAGCAGGAGCGCAATCAGGATTGGGATCGCAGCCCACTCGCTGTACAGGCGAAGAGCCATGGTACATACGTCCTCCACGGGTGAGTCTTTCGGCTGGGGCTTGAAGAGCGGGAAGCGCTTGATCCCCAGGGCCACTGATACCAGCAATCCCGCGGGTACTGCGGCCACCGCAAAGTAGAAGAGCTGGTGTGGGAACTCTTGTGGTTTCAAGTGACTCCACTGCGGATACAGAATAAACAGCCGAAGGAACTATATCGTACAATCATTGGAGAGTTCCATAGGTTTTTATCAGGTATAGGAACGCACAACGACAATGAGGGTCGCCTCACCTTTGCTGTGCTTGAGGCTGCACTGGGCCATGGGACGACGGGTAAGAACGCGATCGCCGCCATTTGAAGCCACGCCACGAGCTCCAGCACAACTGCGATAACAATCAACACGTTCTCCATCACACGCCGCGTGTCTCTCTTCGTGGACCTGAAGCCCAGGCCTTTCTTCGCGTCGCCCGCCCACGTGCCGACGTAGCTGCTCACGAGCGCCAGTCCCCACTTCTCGGTGGGCTCGAACGTCCTCGGGAACGCGAAGAAGTCGAGGGCTGCGCTCTTGGGGAAACGCAGCATGAGCAGCGCCTGGTCGGCCACGCGCAGCCCCATGAGCGCCAGCGAGAAGACAAGTACGCACGCGAGCGGCGCCTCGAACAGCACGTTCCCGTTGCGGAAGCCGCATTGTACGCCTGTGTAGAGCTCCTCACACTCGCAAGTCTCTAGTGCTGTCTTGCTGCCAGCGGTGGCCACGCAGGCGCCGTGGAAGCACGCGACGCCCGTGTTGCACACGCTCATGCTGATGTTAAAATGGCTACACTCGTTCGTTTGGATGTGGCTCTTGGCTTTTGGCTTTTGGCTTGCTTTGATTTTTCTGCAGTTATATTTCGCATATGTTTACTAACATATACGAAAATTATATATGTTAAAATAATGACGTTGTTACAGTGCCGGAAATAGGAATAGGGTCACCCATGAAAATTTGAATTTTGAAGCGGCAAAAGCTGTTCAGACCACTAAAGTTTCAAAGCGAATAGAAAACGCATTTATAAACGATTTGACGTTTATTGTGCTCAATTACGAG